>JANIMX020000163.1:712598-727300 GCA_024582655.2 Erythroxylum kunthianum | reverse complement strand
ATAGTTTGATTATGAGCTCCATCTGCTACCATGTACAGAGCATCAAAAATGGAATTTGGAAAGTTTAGATCTACCGCATGATTTTGTAATCGGTAGATCATTCGGTGATGCAATGTGGTTATTATTACCGTTGGATTTTGTTCTGCTCCAGTAATTTGGATCTAGACCTAGAATCTTTCAGATAAAATGAGATCATCCAACCTGATGTTGAAATCAATGGCTATAGTCAAAATGACACTCTTATTGTTGAGAGTTGTCAACAAAGTACCAATCAGTGCATTTTGGTAGGTTATATAGGCATGGTCAATAAGAGAGATCTTGACAATGGCTGAAATTTCTTTTCTTCCATGAAGGGTAAGGATAAGTTGGACAACCCCAATATAGAGGTGGGTAAGATTTTGTTCTCACCAAAGAGAGATAAGTTCCTTTGGGATTTCTAATTTGACATTATTCTGCTGTTGTGACTTTTAGACTACACTGCTCGAGACGAAAACTTTAGATGATTTCTTTTACTTTTGAACGATTTGTAGATAGAATGGTTTGAATACTTCTAGTCGAAGAACGAATTCTGAAATATATACTGTAAGGACTCAACAAATTTAAAGAAGTATCATGAATACGATTTTCCTCAAGATGGATAATTATAAAGAGTTCGTTTAGATTAGAAAAAAATGATAAAAAAAATTATAGCTATAGAAAGAGCAGAAGAAAGATAAACAAAATCACTTGATAAAGAGTTACTCATAGTGGATATATCTTTTACTCCCATCAAGAATAATATTACCACAACTAAAAACAATGTCAGCTTTGATAGACCACATGAATCAAGAAAGACTCGCTACAACTTATAGAGTCGTGAAATATTTTACCAATAAGTCACAATAAAACTGCATCACAAATTTTCAACCTAAATACCAATCAAGGGATTTATAGAACAAATTTTATAAGAAATCAAAGATCCACAAAAATTGACCATAACTTAAATTTTTGAAGTATACTATAACTTAAATTTCAAGTATACGGGCAAGACACAAGCCTACCTGCTTGTAAAACTTTTAAACCAACTTCATATTTAATGAAACTTTTTGTCGGTTGATATTGGGCGTAATGTGCTTCTGGACAAACCAATTGTTTTGTTTCCTTGCAGATATTTGAGCTTCTCATGCTCGCCAAAGTAAAAAATGCTTCTCGGACAGCTTTTATCCTTCCTTTCGACAATCAGTAGACCTAAGCAATCATTAGTAGGAAAACTGTCTAGCAACTACAAATGCATAAGGTGAAACTAAGAAAACCCGAATGCCAGCCATTTTGTTCGATCAAGCGGCTCACGCTGCAAGTTATAACAGAAACCCACGCAAAGATATAGCAATCACCATACAAAACTATGCCATGACTTGAGGGTATAAAATGCACCATTTAATTGAACAAATCCCATTGATAAATGCAAGTATTCTAACCAAAAGTTTACCCATAGCACTATTTGGAACTACGTGTCTTGATTGATCGTTTCATCACAAACTCAAAATGTTACAAAAGTAGGGGCTGTAAGGTGGAAACAAAAGTCTGATATATAAAATTTAGGCACCACCAGCTCCCTTGCCCTTCTTCCTCTGGATCTTCTTCATGTAAAACTCCAGCTCTTTGCCCTCCAATATGTATCTGTCACCCCCCCAAAAAAATTCAAATTAGCCTACACTAGCAAAAGGAAATTTTAAGAAATAAGACCATGGAAGGAAAATCAATAATGGGCTCTCCAACTTGTCGAATCCTAACAATATAGAATCTTTATTGTCCCAGGTATAGAACTGGCTTCCTGAGTAGTTCACAGTTTAGGATCACCAAATCTGTCTTTCACCTATAAGCAACTAACTGAGAGTAGGTGATCACATACCCGTCAGCACGGCCACATTGCCCAGGACGTGACGAAATGCAAGCTAATAAACGTCCACTGCCAAATTGTTCTTCAATATGTTGGTCAAGTTTGCGAGTTTGTTGTCTCTTCTCCAGTTTCCTCGTAACATGATTACTTTTCTTCACTTCCTCAGTTGTAGCTTCTCCTTCCTATCAGCCAAAACATGGAGACAACAGAAACAAAGCATGTTAAGCTTGTTGATCTTTTCTAAGTTACTGATAAGAAAATGAAAATAGTGTATTGATGAGCATTACTCATGCAATTCATACAACCTATAAATATGATTCTTACTCCGCAAACTGCATTTGGATTTGATCAACAGTTGTAAAGCAAATTAAGTTGAACAAACAAGAAAACATTAATAGGCAAAGTATACTTGAAATAAATCGACACCCTATTCTAAAATAGAAAAACAAACAGAAAGAAGAGATTGAATACCTCTCCTTCTTTCTTTGCAGGTGCTGCAGTTTTCTTCTTGCGACCAATGTCAACCCCATAGTGCTGGAGATACCACTGCTTGAAAGGTGCTGCATCAACTTGAACAATGGCACTCTTCACCAAAGTTTGAGTTCGCACCAGTTCATTATTAGATGCATTGTACACCACATCAAGAATCCTGGTCTTCCTAGTGACAGCCTCACTACCCCATGAGTAGTTTCCAGTATCAAGCCTCAGAGCACGCCACTTCACATTGCCTCCTCGAACCCTAATCCTCCTCACTGTCTTATTGCTAGACAGCTTTGTGTTTGCTGGCTGCCTTCCAAGCTCGTACCTTTAAGGAAAATGGAAGCAAGAACTTAGATTCATTGACCACTACACTGGATAAAATCCTCAATCCCAAACTTGAAACTCGAAGCCATTTCAGGAACCACAGTACAAAGATTACGACAAAAAGACATAAAAAATCCAATATGAAATTGATATTGTTGAACAGCGGCTTCATGCCCGTCAACTGTTCTATTATTAATCAATGAATAATCTAGTTTAGGCCATGACTTTTTTTTGTAGAAGTAACACATCAAGTGAAGCTACAAATCAAATCTTAAATAACAGATCTAAAAAAGCAAACTGTTGCCATCGTTCCAAAACCAACTAGCACATACCACAACGAAACTGACCAAGTATGACTATCTGCCAACTTCATTTTTCACCAACAGGAAGAAAAGAGACGAACTTTCAAATATTACTAATGTGAACTCAGCTCAAAACCTCAAAAAATTACCAAACAAATAAACTTGTTTAAGACTTACTTGCGCTTCTTCCTCCATGCCTTCTTCTTGCCACCAGTGGCACGCCTCTTGTGCATTGAGTCACGAGAGATACCTGGCAAAACAAAATTCTCGTATCAACGACGGTAAGATCACAAACAACCAAATAACAAGGCAAAGAACAGATAAAGATGACATCTTCAGAAGAATCGAACAAATCTGAGACATACCCATTTTCACACAGGTAGGGCTCTAGGGTTATGACAAGCCTCAATCACAAGTCGCTTATCCCCACAGCGACGACAGTCTTAGGTTTAGGAGGAGAGCTGTAGAACTGAAGGGTTGATGCTCGTTATAATGCAAAACCCTAGTTAGATAAATTGACCATATTGTCCTAGCTATACAAATCATATGAATGAACCGGAATTCTGAGGGGGAACCGGTCGAACCGGTCAATTAGTAAATGGAACGTACCCAAAAAGAAAAATAGAATCCATATTACAGTAAGTAGTAGGAAAAAGAAACGACGCCGGATGACTTAGTGCATAATTTTCCAGTTCAGCAAAAGCCAGTCTTTAAGTAATAAATACCCTACCCTTCTCTTAACTGTTTAAGAAGAGTCATCTCCATCTCTCTTTTGTTTTCCCTGAAACGTATTCTCGTCGTTGGTCGTTCAAGTAAGTTAGTTGTTATTTTCTACTTCATATATATGATTGGAAGGGTTATTGGGTTCTACGTATTGGGATTATTTTTTTAATTTTTCATTTCGATTTTCGTTTATGCGATCTGTTTATCTTGTTTATAGCTTCTGATCCTTAGTGTGTGTTTGTCGATTCTGGTTTTCGGAAATAGGGTTTCTGGGTGGGCTTTGATTCTGTTTGTTTTTTGGTAAATTGGAAGAAATTAAACCCTAAAGTTTTCAGATGGGGAAAAAGAAGCCGAATGTGCGGGACGAGGAGGGTGGTGGCGTGAAGGGGAAGAAGAAGGCCTTGTTGATTGATGATGATGAGTACTCTATTGGGACTGAGGTTTCTGTGGAGAGTGAAGAGAAGGTTGCTCCGATGGCTGCTGTGGGGAAGAAGAAGGTAAAGAAGGGTAATCAGAAAGTGAAAGAGGAGGAGGAGGAGCTGGTGGAGAATAAAGTGGATGATGAGCTGGTGGAGGTTGTTTTGACTGGGAAGAAGAAGTCCAAGGGGAAGAAGAGTGATGGTGGTTCAGTGTTCTCTGCGTCAGGTTTTGGGTTGCTTGGAGATGAAGAGAATGGTGACGAGGATGATGATGATGGCAGTGCTGGTGGTGGTGGAGAGAAAGATAGTGAGGGAGATGATGAGCTGGTTGTTGGTTTTACAGGGAAGAAGAAAGCATTAAAGAAAGGTAGTAAGATTGGTGGCAGCTTGTTTACTGCATCTACTTTTGATGCCATTGATGATGATGAGGAGGAGGAGGAGGTGATTGATAAAGTTGAGGATGAGGATGATGGTGTGGATGCTATTCACTTTATGGGGAAAAAGAAGTCATCGAGGAGTGGTAAGAAAGGCGTTGGTAGTGGTAGTGTGTCTGCTGCAGTTGGGTTTGATGCTTTGGGTGAGGATGAGGAGGAGAAGAAAGATGAGGACAAGGACGAGGACGGTAGTATAGATGCTATTCAGTTTAAGGGGAAAAAGAAGTCGTCCAAAAGTAGCAAGAAAGGTGTTGGTAGAGGTAGTGTGTTTGCTGCAGTTGGGTTTGATGCATTGGATGAGGATGTGGAGGAGAAGAAAGATGAGAATGATGATGTTGCTGATATAACTTTCTCGGGCAAGAAGAAATCATCCAAGTCTACCAAGAAGGCTGATAATAAGTTCAGTGCTGCATTTATTGATGAGGAGAATGATGGAGAAACTTCTGTGTCTGGATCTGCTAAACATGCCGATGACATGGTTGAAGATGAGGATGAAGATGCATTAGCAATGGCTTTCACTGGAAAAAAGAAGTCATCTAAGAAGAAGGGGAATAGTAACAGTGTTTCTGCTACAGTAGGTGAGGTCGCTGATGTAGTTCAACCAGCAGAGCCTAGTACTGGCAGGACTACTGATTCTAAAGTCCAAAAGAGTGAGGAGGCTGTAGAGACTTCAAAAATCAAGAAGAAAAAGAAGAAAGGGGGCAGAACTGCTCAAGAAGAGGATGATTTGGATAAGATTCTTGCAGAGCTTGGTGAGGGACCAAAACCTCCTGCACCTTCACTGCAAGAGGAGAAGGCTCAACGTCAGTCTGAGCCGGTTGCAGCTGCTGATGCTCCTGGTGAAAAGGAAGGCGAGGAAGAAAAAGAAGAGTCTGCTGCAGCTAAGAAGAAGAAAAAGAAGAAAGAGAAGGAGAAAGAGAAGAAGGCAGCAGCAGCTGCGGCTGTGGCTGTGGCTGCTTCAGATGTAAAGGAAGAAAAACAAGAGGAATCAAAAGTAGAAACAGTAGAACCAAAGAAAAGTGATGTAAAGGGTAAAGCGGCTGACAAAAAGGTTCCAAAACATGTCAGAGAGATGCAAGAAGCACTTGCCAGACGAAAAGAAATGGAAGAGAAGAAGGCCAGAGAAGAGGAGGAGAAGAGAAGGAAGGAGGAGGAGGAAAGGCGTAGACAAGAAGAACTAGAGAGGCAAGCAGAGGAAGCTAGGCGTAAGAAGAAAGAAAAAGAAAAGGAAAAACTTTTGAGGAAGAAGCTAGAAGGCAAATTCTTATCTGCAAAGCAGAAGGAAGAACAGCGGCGATTGGAGGCTATGAGAAACCAAATACTTGCTAATGCCGGTTCTATCCCAGTAGGAGACAAAGAAGGTGCTCCTACAAAGCGGCCGAAGTACCAGACTAAGAAATCAAGACCGGCTCATAATCAAGCAAATGGTGCTGCTTCTGTGAAGCCTGAGGAAAATTTAGAGGCTAAAGAAAAAGAGAGAGACCAACAAGAAGTCATACTTGAGGTGGAGACCAGGGAACTGGAGAAAGTTGACGAAGTAAAGTTAACAGACTCAGAAGAGAGATTGGAATCTGTTAATGTTGGACAGGAAGATGGAATGGAGGAAGAAGATGATGATGAGGACTGGGATGCAAAGAGTTGGGATGATGTTAATCTTAATGTTAAGGGTACTTTTGATGATGAAGAGTTGGGTTCTGAGCCCGAATCTGTTGTGAAGAAAGAGGTAAAGAGCTCTGCATCAGCGTCTCGTGGTGGAGGTTGGTTATACTGCCAAAATTTCCTTTATTTGTCTTTCTTTTCTGCTTCTTTGTTATTCATTTTGGCTTTTGATTGATGCTGATTTTTGATATTTGGTCTTTAAAAGCTGAAGTTGCAGCAAAAAAAACTGTTTCTGGACAACCAATGAAATATCAGGAAGTGGAAAGCAAGAAAAATCATCCAGAGGTTGAAGTTATTGGAAAAAATAGAAAAGACATCGTTGCTAGGAACAACGAACCAAGTTCAGATACCAAAACTGAAGAAAACCTTCGTTCTCCAATTTGCTGTATTATGGGGCATGTTGATACTGGTAAAACCAAGCTGCTGGATTGCATCCGAGGCACTAATGTACAGGAAGGTGAGGCTGGAGGCATCACACAACAAATTGGTGCAACATACTTTCCTGCTGAGAACATAAGGGAGAGAACCAAGGAATTGAAAGCAGATGCAAAATTAAAGGTCCCTGGTCTGCTGGTAATTGATACCCCTGGCCATGAATCATTTACTAATCTGCGGTCTCGAGGATCAGGTCTATGTGATATTGCCATTTTGGTTGTTGACATTATGCATGGTTTGGAACCACAAACCATAGAATCACTTAATCTTTTGAAGATGAGGAATACAGAATTCATTGTTGCATTGAACAAGGTATTTTATTCTTTACCATCATTGATGTCATCTGTCTTTTTTTGGGAGGATTATTGGTCTCTGTCTCCTTATTAAGAGTATTTACTTCTTTATAATATTGCAGGTGGACAGGCTCTATGGATGGAAAACTTGTCGTAATGCACCAATTATAAAAGCCATAAAGCAGCAATCAAAAGATGTGCAAAATGAATTCAATACGAGGCTCACACAGGTTCAGTAATTTAGTTTTTTTTCTTCATAAAAGTTTAATGATTATGTGAGGAGACTCCAAAGTTTGTACTTTTTTGGATCCTAGATTGTAACTCAATTCAAGGAGCAAGGACTGAATACTGAATTATACTATAAGAACAAGGAGATGGGAGAAACCTTCAGTATTGTACCAACCAGTGCAATTAGGTATGTTGTGAATCTCTGATCTTCCTCTTATAATTGGTTTTACCCTGATGATCTTCAAATTCAACTTTCTTTTGCTGATTAGCTTAATAGGTATACTGATATTTTCATTGTTCTTTTTCGTAGTGGAGAAGGCATTCCTGATCTATTGTTGCTACTGGTTCAGTGGACTCAGAAAACTATGGTTGAGAAACTGACTTTCAGCAATGAAGTGCAGGCATGTTTCTCTCCAAGAATTTTCATAATTCATGGAAGCCTAACATAAGGCTAATATCTAATTGTTTTCTGGTAATGTATGCAGTGTACAGTGTTGGAAGTCAAGGTCATTGAAGGCCATGGGACAACTATTGATGTGGTCTTGGTTAATGGTGTGCTCCACGAAGGCGATCAAATTGTTGTTTGTGGCTTGCAGGCAGGCTTAAAATCTTTTTTTGTGTTGAGCATTTACAAGATGTTTTTTTGTTTTTCGTTGCCTCCTTGCTCACCTCTTTCTATGTTTTTATCCTGTCCATATAGGGACCCATTGTGGCAACCATTCGAGCTTTGTTGACACCACATCCAATGAAGGAACTCCGAGTTAAGGTATATTTTATTTTTTAATTTTCAGTATGCCCCTCAACTGTTCTCTTCCAGGATACTGTTTTTGCTAAATGATCATCTTGTATGCCTTAGGAGACGAGCATTTATGTCTATTTTCTGACAGCGGTTAAAACTGCTGTTAAATTGTAATACTAGAGAACCTAGAGGTGACCTCCCATGAGAATCAGATATTGCACTAGGCTATCTTTTGGAAACTTGAACAGTTGCGGAATTATGTGAAGTTACTTTAAGCTAAGAGATGGTTTTCGTATCGTACCGACCAGAAAACGGTACGAAAGGAGAAGGTACCGTTTCAGGATAAAATTTCATCCAGTACCAGTGATTGTGGTTGGTACCGGTTGAAATTGCTAATACTGGCATGATAACAGATTAGAATTCAAAATCTAAAAAATTAAAGGATTAAAATGTAAAAATAAAACATTTTATTCAATACCCCCTCGACTGCCCCCACCCCATTCTGCAAGTGTAAGCCCAAAATCCCTAACTTTGCTGCCGCTCCATTGCCGTCACCGATTTCCTTGCTGCCACTGACTTTGTTGTTATTTCTGACCGTTTGCCACCGACTGTTGTTTGCAATCTCAAGGTGCCCCTTTGGTTTAGGAATTGTACCATTAGAAGTTTATCAAAAGGTGATGACCTTGCCATCACGCATAGTTTGTCTACCATTTCCATTCTCTGCTTATGGGTGTTCGGCTCCTTCTATCACAATTTCTTCATCATTCTTGAGCTCTAGTATTCTACATTCTGTAGCTATAGCTTTTGCAGTGAAAGTGTTGTCTCCTGTTATCTTTTTTTTTTTTGTTTTTTGCTTCCATTTTCTAGTTCTGATAGTTTTATTCTCAAATTGGGGTTGTTGGAATGTTTTCTTGTGTTATTCATGGTGTTGTGAGCTCCTAAGATGTCTATATTGTCTTGCTTTCTGGCCTCTGGAGAAATGTAAATGTTGATGTATCAAGTTTTTGGTTATCTGTCTGTATAATACTTTCCCCTTATTCCAACATTACTAGTATGGCGCTGTAATTCTCATGTGTTCTGATATCAGGGTACATATCTTCACCATAAACAAATAAAGGCTGCACAGGGGATCAAGATCACAGCACAGGTAATCGATATTTAACAGACAATAGCAATGGAATCCTAGAAATCTGGGGTCATGCATGCATTATCCTGAATTTCTTGTGCATCACAAATTGTGGATTTGATAGTCATGAAATTATAACTTCAGAGTACTGTTGACATTTCTTTTCAAATGCAGGGCCTTGAGCACGCTATTGCTGGTACGGGTCTATATGTGGTAGGGCCAGATGATGACGTGGAAGATGTCAAGGAATCAGCAATGGAGGACATGAAGTCAGTCATGAGTCGAATCGACAAAAGTGGGGAGGGGGTGTATGTACAGGCATCTACCCTTGGTTCCTTGGAAGCATTGCTGGAGTTTTTAAAATCCCCAGCAGTGAGCATCCCTGTTAGTGGAATAGGTATAGGCCCAGTGCATAAGAAGGATGTCATGAAGGCCAGTGTGATGCTTGAGAAAAAAAAAGAGTATGCCACAATCTTGGCATTTGATGTTAAAGTGACACCTGAGGCTCGTGAACTTGCGGATGAATTGGGTGTGAGGATTTTCATTGCTGATATCATTTATCACTTATTTGACCAGTTCAAGGCTTATATTGACAACCTGAAGGAAGAAAAGAAGAAGGAAGCTGCTGATGAGGCAGTGTTCCCATGTGTTCTTAAAATTTTACCAAATTGCATTTTCAACAAGAAAGATCCAATTGTACTTGGTGTTGATGTTGTTGAAGGCATAGCAAAGGTATGTTTTCAGTATAAGGATTTGACCATACACATGGAATGACTGTCTTTCATCATTTTTCTGATGATTTGGCCATGTTTAGTATCTTACCTATCTTACCAAGTAGGCCGCAACTGTATGGAACTCTTTCAGATAACTTGCGATAATGTTTTCATCTCTGTTTTAACATGGATTACTATAGTGATATTCATGTTGCTTTGCCTTGATAGTAAATTTCTTTCTTATTTTGCTTGGGATAATGGTGCCTAGGCCATCTGTTCCACCATATTAATATGTCTTTTCTGGGTTCAAGGAGGTGCATAATTTGGTGTTCAATAAGTTTTTAGTTGTGTTACGTTATGGTTATTCAGATAATTTATAGTTCTGTTGTTTTCTGATTTGTCAATACTGTACATTATATCGCCTTACCCCTCACTAGTAGCAATGAATTAGATTGATACCCGATTGTTTGCAAAATTTTCTTTCTTGGAAATACTTCTTGAAATGGATTTGAGTATAGCTATCTGTTCCATGATTAATTCTTTATATAGAAAGATTATATCAAAAAGGAGGATGTGCACAATAGCTTCTTAAAGCATTTCTTTTGATATTATACCTTACATTGGGAATTCTGGGTGAAGCATCACAGAAAATAAATTGAACAGATGACTGTAGCAATCCTACGATAGATCAGAACCATATGTTAAGGCCATTTTTCAAACTTCTTTTTCACGATTGTCCTGACATTGGAATTGTGAGAATTCACCTTGTATGGCCAATGTCTATTCTTTCTTGAGACTAATTGTTATGCAAGTATTTTGCAGATCAAAACATTTGTTCAGCATGTCGATAATTGTTGAATAATTATAGTCCAAACCTTCGTAAATATAACCTTTGAATAGTAGACATTTACATTGGAAAGACTGGGTGAAGCGTTTGGAAAATAAAGCAAACATAGTACTGCAACACCCTGACCATAGATCAGAATCATATGGTTTAGGTCCTTAAACGTATTATTTTTCTGACCTTCTATATTATGATCATCTTTATTAACTATGACCCTTTTCCTAGTGTGACCTAAATATTATTCTTAAAAATGAATATTCCAGTATTTGTTGGAGCAGTATTTTCTTTTGGAATTTCGGTGGTTGTTGGAATCTTTAGAATAGTTTGCATTCTTTTATGTAGGTTAATGTCCTAGAAACCCAGGGATTTTATGAGTCATTTTTATACTTGAATGTAGGTTAATAGTATCCTAGAGATTCAGGATTTTGTCATTTGGTAATTTTCTGTATCCTGTTAATTGAATTGTTGTTGCGATTATTTCTGGCACTCTTTCAACGTATGGGCTTTGTAAACAGGTTGGCACCCCTATTTGCATTCCTCAAAGAGAATTTATTGACATTGGCCGAATTTCTTCTGTTGAGAATAACCACAAGCCTGTTGATTTTGCCAAGAAGGGACAGAAGGTGGCCATCAAGGTATAACTATCTTAAATTATGCTTGGAGTTCTTGTGTTAACCACCAAGGAAGTACATTCGGCTCAGAATTTTGATGGTGGTTAGTATTTGGCTTACTCACTCCCTGAATTTTGTGATTTCACAGATTGTTGGCACTAATGCCGAGGAGCAGCAGAAGATGTTTGGCAGACATTTCGATCATGAAGATGAACTTGTCAGCCATATCTCAAGAAGGTCAATTGACATACTTAAAGCTAATTATCGGGTAAGTTTTGCCTGAAAAATCATGTTTAGCTGATTCTTTTTTGGATGATGGGATCGCAGTTAAACTTGTTTCTTCCCATAACTACTGTAGTTGTTTCTATACCTTCTTATGTACAGGATGATCTCTCTATTGAGGAGTGGAGGTTGGTTGTTAAACTTAAAAGCTTGTTCAAGATACAGTAAGCATACACCAAGATTAATGGTTGAGTTCTGTTCTACAAATACTTCTAAGAGCATTCTGGATGACCTGAAAACTTAATGTGGAGGGTTTATCCAGAGGTATAAAGGCATGATCTGAAGTCTACAAATGCAGATGTCGAAACTTGATAAAATTAGGTGGACGGTGTAGTTGATGACACAGTTGGATCAGTCTTTTTACTGCATTTGCTAATGATGTTATTTACGTGACCTGATGATCACACAAGCGCTATTTAGGCAAAAGGCAACTTGGGCCACAGGCACGAGAAATGGCGATGCTTTGAGATGTTTTTATATTTGTGGGAAAATTTTGAATAGCAGAGATTCTTTCCCTGACATTTTTGGAGATGGGAGCGCCAGGTCTTTGTGTTGCTGGATAAACTTGAATAGCTGGTGAATTCTTGTTACCTTACTGATGCATGGATCCGTTAGTGATCTTGTTCTATATGCCCTGAATACTCCAAATGCAATTTTGATTGGTTTATGTCAATAAAGAATTTCCTTTTTCATCATAACCCACATATAAAGTTGCACTCTACATATCTGGTGTTCATGATTTGGATTAACCCTCCTTGCCTCATTTAGTATGTGTTCACTATGTTGGAAACAGCCATAAGGTGTCACAACTGACTGGCATTGGTGGAGAATATCCAAAATTGTTATGCAGAGTGAATGCTGTCTACACATCCCGTTTGTGCCCTCTTGAATAGTTAGAGAGCTGAGTGAAGTCGAGGTTAATGTTCGGAGGTGTGGCAAAGGAAAAAGTTTCAATCTTTCGGTAGGAGAATGTGTTGTGGAAATAGAATGCTTCTCGATTCTACAAGTAAAAGCCTATACTCAAGTTTTCTAGTGAGAAATTTATTAAAATAGAAACAATCAAATTAGATAAGAGTCGATGCTTTATATACAAACTGTTATTCGTGAGGACTGTTACCTAGAAAAAGGACCACATCACGGCCAACTTGATGGCGCATTTTTCATCCATTATTTCATAAAAGCAAAGAATAAGATCTCAACCTCTTAGTAACTAAGCCTCAGTGGTTTGGCACGGCATAATGGCAAGCATAACATAGAACTTGCAATGCCCGTCAAGACATTTTGTTATTCGAAAACAAGCTTCATAATCAAGACTATTGAAAATAATCTACAGAAAGCAACTAAACAAAAAGTAATGCCCCATCAAGCCGGGAAATGGCTACTTTTGTGTTTCTGTAAGGAGTTGCAGAAAAAGAAGAAGGCTCCTTTTAGTTCATCTGGAGGGGGGCTGATGGACGAGGTAGCTTATAGTGTTCGTCCTTGATTCTTGCTCCCAATGAATGAGCCAACGCTGGTTGCTGCTTGTTAAGACCTTCAATGATAAAAGAGAATGCCCCAAATGTCAGGCAGCTTTTTCAAAGAAGTGCCTGAGGTGCACCTGCATAAAGAACAGAGTCTTTGAGAAATTCATCAGAACATTGAAATTGATCCATTCAAATAGAGATTGCACACTGAAGGCTAATAGGCTTCATAACTGATTGCACAAATACAAATAAAGCCAAAGAACACAGGCCTGAAGGACATGTATCACCCTCTTTTTCTTGGTAAAGCAGAAAACCCAAATTATCTAATCATTCCATTACAGCTCAAAATTAAGTACCTGGAAAACTTAGAGCAAGACCAGTGCAACATCCAGCTACTCCAGCATTGATGACTGCGAAAAGAGAACGCATACCCCATTCTGTAACTAGTCGTATAATGTGAATGATGAAGTTCTATATTTAGCATCCATACCATCATCCTTTCCTCGCAGTCTCTTCAAAAAGCACACAACCAAACTGTGCACTCCAGATAAAACGGCAAATGTTTGAAAGACGCAATGATGAAACCTAATTAATCTTTAGTGGCTAGAAAATGGAGAAATACATGGTGTAGATTACTCATAGCATAAATAGCCAAAAAGACTAGTGAGAACTAAAATTGGCAAAACAATGCAAAGTATTTATAAAATGCCTTCCCTATTCACTATTACTGCAGTAAATGGAAATGTTTTTGTTCCTTTCAGTGGATGTGAGATTGATGAATTTTATACCTTTGCATATGAACCTGCCTCTATCAAGGATCCTTTAAATCCACGCTTCTTAATCAAGCCCGAACCTGAAATTCATGTATGTAAGGTCTTTATGAGGTTATCTTAAATTTTCTACCTATTTGGTTTGTAACTTCTAGCTCTTCTCTATCCAATGATCATAAAAACTGCATCACTTGCACACTATACCTTCAAATTTTGTGCACACACACTGAAGTGGAATCATTACATTTAATAAGAGAACAAGAATTTGAGTAACTTCAAGTCCAAAACCCACGCGCAAGTCAGCAAACTTAGTAGTGCTTCTAATATAGCCTGTTTTTACCTATAAAAACATCTTTCATTTTTGTAGACGAAGACAAAAATCTGGCTATTTGTACTAAATCTGGCTTCGAGGACACAAGGTGGTAAAAAACATGATGATTATGGTCCATCACCGGAAAACCAAGCACTGATAATTGTTCAAGCAACATCCTCGTGCTGGGCTACGATCTTAAACTCAATTTCCTTCTCTCCGCACCTTAAGATAATGGAAAGGAACGCATCTAGAGGCAAAAAGCCACCTCCTTTAGCAGGAATTAGACATATGAAAAAAGCTGCCATGAGATATACAACAAGAATCCATTGCAACCTATACAAACACCCATCATGAAAGAATTCCGGGTCCAAACCATGCAGTTGACACAGTAACTCAAAGTTACAAGCTTTCCAGCAATTGGAAAATACCCAAATCAAGCCAACAAAATCAGTAAATTATGCGGTCACAAAACCAGAGGCCAAAACAAAACCCCTTTGAAGAGTTCACCAAAACCCCACAAATATATATATATATATGTTTCAGTAGTCAAAGACATGTTGTCCAAAGTTAGATTGGAAGTTTGGTTTTCACAAGCAGGTATGTTTTTGTGTATATCAAAACACAAAAAATACTCAGAGTCTAGATGCCCTTTGAGTTTTTCACTC
>JANIMX020000163.1:425848-439298 GCA_024582655.2 Erythroxylum kunthianum | reverse complement strand
GAACTTCAGGAATTCAATTTAGGATCACATCTATTCATCATAAGATGAACATCGAATAAATGAAAATGTCTTTGCTTTATTCGTTTAAATAAAGTCTATACGATTGACGCCAAAGACGATTGCCTTTAGGGCATCATTACTCTAAAACATTATGTTTCTTTCTTATAAAGAAAGTAATTAATCTCATAAATTAAAGTATGAAGATACTTAAACTAATGTGTGAGTGCTTATTAGAGAATAAATTACTGAACTAACCCGATTATAAGAAATCTCAAATGGAATATTACTTATGTGTTTTTAGATTTCTTCATAATGATGGTTGTATAATTGATCCTTATACTTGAGATTACCAAGGTATCTCGTATGAGAATTATTGTGTTTTGATGCTACTAATGAAGTGTCTTAGGATAATTCAGTTGGTAGTACTTGGATTTAGTATGAACCATATGGAGATAGTTGAGTAAGACAATAAAGGATTCGTCACTCTAAAGTAATTTAAGAAAATATTCTACTGTTCTTGATTAATAATGATTTATAGAATTCTCTGGCCAGAGTGAATTGACATTTGAAAAGATATTTTCAAATATCAATTACTAATTAGTAAGAACGAACATGATTGGATACAAAAGAGTAGACATTATATCCATACTCTATCCGATTGGAACATTAGATGACGAACGGATTAAATTATACATCATAACAATGCATTGACAAGTTAATCCACTTTGACATTCCTTATATTTGGGTAGTCATGACATGTTACTAGATATCAATCTTGATCTATGATTATAAAATTTTTAATTGGATAATTAAAGATAAATTAAAAGAAATTTTAATTTATCTTATTTTAATTATGAATTAAAATTTATAATTATTGTCAATATATTATAAACCTAATGGGTCACACATTATAAAGCAGTTTGTGAAAGAAAAATCAATTTTAATTAAGTTGAACTTAATTATAAAGTTTGAGAAACTTTATGGGTCAAATATAAGATATTTGATTTTATTAAAATTAAATTAAAGTATTTAATTTTATAAGAATTTTAAAACCCTAATACTTTTTTTCTATAGATAGGGATAAGTATCAAGAACCTAGTACTCGTGCTTTATTAGATTCCTCGTACTTTATTCCTCTAAGAAGTTAAAAAACTGTTTTGTGGATATTGTTAAAAGTTGGACAATTGAACAGATTGTGGCTGACACGTTGAAAAATTTCAACAAAAAGAAATCCAATCATGTATGATTTTTTATTTCATGATTTGTGTTTTATAATTGAAGTTATACAATTCTTATAATCTGATCAGAAAGTGTAAAAAATTTATTTTTCCAGTGCTCTCGATTAATTTCCAACAAGTGACTACGTGAACAGTGGTAGCAAGATGGTAAATTTGTATCACAGAATGATCAGCAAGTACAAATGTTAAGAATGACACATAATTGGCAATCGTAAAACTGCCCCGTAATTTGCATGTGCGTGTTATAAGAAACTACTGAAACCTGCAAGCAAGTCAAATCATCTGCAACTCATTACAGAATCTGACTCTCTCCAATGGAAGTTCACATTGCCGACTTGGGACCCGTATTCTCATCAAAACGACTAACTATGGATATACACACATACATGTGTGAGTGTGAAACGTTGAAGTTGCAATTTCAACACCCTGGATGCAGCCTGTTCACCTATTGCCTGAGCTGAACTCTGAAATGCAGAGTTGAGAGGTCTAAATCTCATCCTTTCAACAAAGTTTCCATATCAACCTTTCATGTAAAGGGTAGCATTTCCAACTCAATCACATCACTTTCTTGTTGTATACTTCCCATATTGTAGTTAAGCCACATCAAACCACCTGGTTTTACTTGATCATCTCATTCGACCTGCAACTTTTGGTTAATGGGTATAATCAAAAGTTAAGGAAATTTTTTTAATTAATATGGAATAATAAGCAGGGTCTACGTTTTATGATGTTTGATAAGAAGTCAATTGAAACACATCTAAAATCCAGTGTGGCAGGTCATTTGATGAACCAAATTAAACTTCATCATTTTGATTGGAATTATTCCATCCCAATCCCAATCCCATCAATCATATTATCTTGGCACCTACAGCATTACAAATAGTGTACTCGTGACCTCAAGCCAAGCTTATTTAGAACTTTAGTTAGTAAGCCTAAGGTGATGCTTGACAATTTAAGTAAAATTTTGACTTTTAATTAGATTACGAATAATTGACTGAAATGTTATATGTTTGATTCACGAAAACATTCTTTTTATAAAAGAAATATAAAAAAGAAGGTTGCGTATAATTAATATCTCACACTCAATTCTCGCAAAACAAAAAATTAGGTCGTTGTTATCGTACGAATGATTCTTGATGTTTGAGTTAAATTATATGCAGAACAATAGTTGATGTTTGAAAAAAATGTTCAATTAGGAAGAATTGCACATGAATGATGAAAATTTAATCTGAATTACATCCTCAAAGCTATAAATTTGAGGTGAACTAATTTACTTAATAAAATCGGTATTATTATATTTAACTTTTAGTTTAGATTGAACAATATAGCACAATAAACTTAATTTTTTTATTTTATAAAAATTAATTGAGTGATATTAATTATACATAATTTTTTTAAATAATTTTTATAAAAAAATTATCTTGTAACTTTCTGGTAAAAAAAAACAGCCTTACCATAAGTTGTTCTCTAAACAAAATTCAAAATAACTATAGAAATTAGTTTAAAAAGAAAAGACAAGCCAATGACACACCTGCAGAATTCAGTTCCAATGTAACAAGTCAAAAGCCTCTCTCTCTCAAAACAAAAGTTTCGTTCGAATTTACCAAATTGTCCCTACCCTCTTCCCTTTTTAGGACCTCCATCTCTCCTCTTTTCGCTGTTCTTCAATCTTGACTCTCCACTCGCTGCTCTCTCCCTCTCAATGGAAAACTGCTACAACATCCGGCGAGGAGTCCATGCCGTCTGCGCCGGAGATTCAGGTGATCCGCCCGCTACACCGTACTCCGATTCCCGCGGCGTTGTCGTTAGCGGCGCCAGGTACAAACTCATGTCGCCGGCGAAGCTTCCGATCTCGCGGTCGCCGTGCATCTCGATCCCTCCCGGTCTTAGTCCCACTTCGTTTCTAGAATCTCCGGTTTTGCTCTCTAATGTTAAGGTTAGTTGTGGATCGAGTCCGCTTTTCATTTTTTTGTTAGTTTCTGTTTGTTTTATGAGAAAAATTATGGAAAGTGGGAATGGTGTGAAATGAACTCGGTTTTATGTGCTTTCTGAGTACTGTTTGGTTGGTCGATTAGTTTAGCTGGAACTTGAAAGAGTTGAGATCTGTTTGGGAGTTGAGAAAAGTAAGGAAAATGACCATTTACTGACTGTGTTGCCAAACAGAGTTGTTAATTTAGAAATTTTCAGTCAGTGAAGCATCCGCCAGTTGAAGATTCAAAGATTTTTTGTTTTTCGCTTTTTGAGCTCTTCATTCAGTTTTCTCTTTTTTATTTTAATGTTTATAAAAAAAGAACGGTATTGTTTGGGGATTCCTGTCCATAGTTTATAGAAGTTGGTGTAATTATCAAGTGGATGAATTGATGGTGCACTTGCATTACTGTGTTAAAGATAATAATCTTTAAAAGGAGATGCTCGTTGTTTCACCCTATATACTCAAAGTTGAAATGCCACTTACTATTTTTGTCTTGTTTTATGTTCATGTGACTAGAACTTTTGTATATTTAGTGCTCATTATGTTGGATACTGAAGTTTGATTCTGATGCTTAATGAAATGAAATTTTACATTGGCGCATTGTCCACGTGGTTTGTTCTATCAGAATTTGTTTGGAGAATATGACTTGTGGTAGTAGTATGCCTTTTTGCTTTTTCTAATGCAACTGTTGATTTTTCACGTAATGGATCTTTCCCTTTATCTGTTTCTTTTGGTTTGTCTACACTTGAAGATAGTTGGATGTTCCTCATAAAGAAAAAATTAAAGAAAGAATGTAGCTGAAGAATTTGTGCGCCTGGAATATGGAATAAATGCATTCATTTGAAAATTGATGGTTTTCTTGTGAAGCATAAACGCAGATAGTTAAAGAATATATGGGTCAAGGAAAAGCCTATCTAGATCTGATTGCAGTTTTAAAAAGTGCAGCACCAAGCATATGACTTTGGTTAAGACTTTGATCTTTCAAGTCTATAAATTAAGTTGTATTGGACTAAAAAAGAAATGTTACGCAAAGTAACATCACCCACTATTCCATCTATGATCTTTGTTTATTAGTAGTGGCACATGTGTTCTTGTAAGAATCATTTAGCTTACATCATATGATTAGATGCTTTGATCTTCATCTATTTAATGTTGCTGATGAGGAAGGATTTTTAGAAGATCTGCAGATTTTGTCATTTGGAGAAATGTGGAGGTAGCAGTGTGATTTCCATTCCATTAATTAGTTCAGTCACTGATGTAGATGTAGGACATACAAGGATAATGCAACTTTCCTTGTTTCCCTTTTATTCCTTTTTTTTAGTAGATCAGCTACTACTTTGTCAGTATTAGAAGAATGGGAAAGCAATTGACTCAGCATAGCTTCCTAAAAAATATTTCCAAATGAATAGGTTCTTACTATTTGTTGTTTTTGCAGGCAGAGCCTTCCCCAACTACTGGTTCCTTTGCTAAACCTCAATTAGCACATGGCTCTCTTGTCTCAATTTCTTACCCTGCAACTATGGTTTCTCCTAATGCTATTGGAGAAAGAAATTCTAGCTGCTTTGAATTCAGACCCCAAGCTATTCCAAACACGGTAATTTCTAATGCATCTAATCAATTGTCAGCATGCCGATTCCAATTTTAAACTTTGAGAATCAAATTATACTCATGCATCCTAATTAATATTTAGATTTAACCTTGATCCTGCTCTCATATTGCATAACTAAGTATATTCCGTTGTGTTGCTCTCTTTCATTTGTCTGCAAGATTGAACTGTTAATTGAGGATTGTTATTTTTCCTGACATTTTTCATTGACTTCAAGGCTTCTGCAGATATGAACGTGCTTAAAAGTGACCAGTCTTTTCAAGATCCAAACCAAAGTCAGCATCCATCATTTGCGTCGTCCTCTCTAGTTAAAAGTGAGGCAGCAGTCTCCTCAAGTGAGTTAAGTCTATCAGCACCTCTGCATGTGGTTGATAGAGGGAATAGTGCAGCTGTTGAAGTTGATCATGATGAACTAAACCAGACTGGGCTCACTAATACTGGTCTTCAGGCATCTCAATCTGATCATAAAGGAGGAGGTGGGACTGCCACTCTGTCTGATGATGGGTACAACTGGCGGAAGTATGGGCAAAAACATGTGAAAGGAAGTGAATTCCCTCGGAGCTATTACAAATGTACACATCCTAACTGTGAGGTGAAAAAGCTATTTGAGCGCTCACATGATGGACAAATAACTGAAATTATCTATAAAGGAACACATGATCATCCTAAGCCTCAACCCAGTCGTCGATATTCCTCTGGCTCTGTTCTGTCTGTACAAGAAGAAAGATCTGACAAGATTTCATCTTTACCAGGCTACGATGGTAAAGCGGAAACTTTATAATTTTCTCTTTGTAAATCTTCTTTTTGTCTTATTATCTATTAACTAATGTGCTTCTGTTATGTTATTTCCTCTGCAGATAAGACATTGGGTTTATGTGGTCAGATGTCTCAATCCATGGATCCAAATGGAACTCCTGATCTGTCTCCTGGTGTAGCAAATGATGATAGTATGGAAGGTGCTGAGGATGATGAAGATGCCCTTGCAAAAAGGAGGTACTTACTCAATATTTTCTCAGGTCATTTATCAATACTGATCACTCAATGGTTTACCAACTAATGTAAGGTCAATTGCTTCAAACAGGAAGATGGATCCTGGGAGTTTTGAGATTATGCCAGTTGTTAAGCCAATAAGGGAACCACGTGTTGTTGTTCAGACTCTGAGTGAGGTTGACATCCTGGATGATGGGTACAGGTGGCGTAAATATGGGCAGAAAGTGGTGAGGGGCAATCCTAATCCAAGGTATGTATTCAATGTTGTTAATACTAATTGAATACATATTGATATTGTGCTCACTTTATGCATTTTTTGAGAACTAATTTTGGATTCTAAACCAAAAGCCATTCTCTAAATTGATGGATGTTCTGTATTTTGAGGTCTAGTGCTGTCATGGCATCGTGATACAAATAACTTTTGGTCATTCCAATCTTATCACAGCGGGACCAGTGACAACTAGTTTCTTTAACTATCTTATTTGCTTGTGTCTTCCTTACGTGTCTTTTGAAAGACCTTTTAGGGAACCTATTCATTCAGAGTTGTACAGAGCAGATCTTCTTATAAGGTCACCATTACTTTTGTGTTTTGGCATCAATGCGTACCTTGATATTTAGGCCTCTTCCTCTAATAAATTCATTATCCTATTAACTTCAGTACCAGAGGAAACTTAAGTTTCCAAATTTTAATGGTGATATGGATGTCAAAGTAATGCGATACTTATGCAAATGCAGATTTGGAATTTATGCTACCGAAACATGTTATAAAGTTGATGCTGTTGATGGTGGTTCTGTTACTGGTTGATTGGTTGTTTGGGAACAGGATCTTTTAGTCTGGGACTCCATAAAATGGCAATGCATAAGAATACTTTTGCTGTTATTTGAGAGAACAAAGTTATAAATAGCTTAAATATTTTCACTTCTTTTCTGGCAATCTTATGTGGTTAGCTATTTCTTAAATATCTTCATGTTCATAAATAGTCTTCATGAGCTTAAGATGTTTCATCCCATCTCATGTTTACTCTTTCTTCAGGAGTTACTATAAGTGCACAAATGCTGGATGCCCAGTTAGGAAACATGTGGAGAGGGCATCTCATGATCCAAAAGCAGTTATAACAACATACGAAGGGAAACACAATCATGATGTGCCTGTATCAAGGACTAGTAGTCATGACACAGCAGGATCAACAGCAATGAATGGACCACCAAGGATGAGATCAGATGAAAGCGATACAATTAGCCTTGATCTTGGTGTTGGGATTAGTTCAACTGCTGAAAATAGATCGAGTGATCAACAACAAGCTTTGCATTGTGAACTTGCACAAATCCAAGTCCAAACAAGTGGATCCAATTTCAGAATGGTTCAAGGAAATCCAGTTACAACTTACCATGGTGTTTTAAATGGCGGCATGGATCAGTATGGATCTAGACAACTTGGGAATGATGGTCGTGGTGTTACAATTCCACCTCTAAACCACTCTTCTTATCCATACCCAAAGAACATTGGAAGATTATTAACTGGTCCATGACCATGAATTTTTCCCAATGTACGCAAAGTAAATAAAATCCAATGGAATTGCTAATTTCCTTCTATAAAGTTGTAGTTTCTCTTCCCACAAATGCTAGAATCTGAATTCCAGGCAGCGAGACTTGCTCTATTTGTTCCAGCTCACTCTTCCTAGGGCTGATCTTTGTATTAGTTTTTCAGGTAATTATTCCCAACAGAATATGTTTGTTGTAAATAACGTTTGAAGTGCATACCTTACTGCAAAAGGGAGAAGATACTGAGTTATTTCTCAATGTTCATATCTACTCACCACTTCTATGCCTTTTTTGTCAGTCTTGCAATGCTAAAATTCTGAATGGCTTCTCACTCAGAAAATATAGTAGGCCATGAAAGAGAATGTCATCCGAGGCTCATTGGAATGTGGAAGTTGTTCATTGGACTCTCAACTGTTTGCATTTGCCAATCTCTTCTTCAAACAAATACAAACCGTAACCATTAAATTGTCTCTTTGACGTCCAAATTTTACAGATATTTGTCCTTCAGTCACCATGAGAAGAACCAGCTGGCAGAACAATGGGAAGGAAACAAATAAGGCTGTTATGGTAAAGTCTCATTCCATTGGACTCTTCCTATGACTATTCTTTCCTGAGGTAAACTCAAGTGAAGTTTCGTTATCGACAAAAGTACAAAATCCAAGGCTCCAAGAAAATTGGCCGTCAATTTTCTTTGTTCCCTTTTTAGTTATCTTGTTAGTTTCTACTTTGGGGTTATCATAATATTTGCTGGTCTTTTGGCTGAGGCATTGTACGTAGAGCATACAGAAGCTTTTACTTCACCATTTGGTCTTATCTTCAGTAATCATGCAGCCACGTTATAGGCCGACTCTCCACTACCAACTTTCCGAACTAAATCCTTCCACTGTCTAGAAAGTAATACTTTCCAGTGGGAGAGGAAGAGAGGAAATGAAAGTTTTGTGGGTGTCCTTGATAAAGAGCGTCAACCGTGGGAGTGAGCCAAGTGATGTGATTAACCGGCCAGAACTATCTAAATTCAGCCTGAGACGGTGATGATAAGGAACATTGTTGAAAGAACATCTACTGTTGCAACCAAAACTTTGTCAGAAGCAAAACCATCTTTCAGTTTTAAGTTGATGGTGCATATAGTAGAAGACGTTAATTAAGAGATGGTGTTTGTTTACTAGTAAAATGAGACGTCTCAGTACTCGTGTCATACCCTCGTCAATTTGGATTCTGGTTGCACATTTCCTGTGATTCTGAACAGATTTGAACATAGGAGACCCAGCAAGGAATATGATTTTCAAGAGGTCATCATCAAAGCTATTTAGGAAGATCACGAGGGTGAAGAGGAAAGATGTAGGTACAACACTCTTGTTGCTATGAAAGACTGAATGTAGAGTCTACTGATTAATTCGATCAAATTTTCAGAGGAATGATATCATACATACCAGCATTCGGTTAATGTTTATATCCGTTAATATGTTATATAATATGGTCCAGTAAATTAGGAAGATTTGAGTAGCGAGCATATGTTGGGAGAAGCCCACCTGTAGGACTCATTAGATTTTTCTATTTTGTAAGAAAATAAATTAATTTTCATTCAGTAATGTGACCGTTAGGAGAATGGCAAAGGGTGGTAGGAGTTGAGACAACAAAAAGAGTCCTACGAGATTCGGGATTACACAAGAAGATGCAAGAAACATAGCTGAAACGAAGCAGGAATCGTCAACAACAATACCTAGTAACCAGAAACCGACCTATCAATTCAGCTTCAAGCACACGAACCGCCCAACTACACTGCAAAACGGACTTCCCGGCACTATGGACATACAACCCAACTCCTCCTGAAATTAATGTTATCATTTTGGACTCAACTTGCGTAAAAATACATAATCTCCTTGATTCAGCGATTAGTGATTCAAAGATGGAGCTATGAAGTGCATATAGTGCAAAATATCAAGCTAACAGGGGTTTAGTAGGCTTTCATAGATTACAGATAGGGAGGCCCAATAACTTGGGTTGACGGGCTCAAGTCAACTTAATTTAGTCAAAATCTTAAAATGATGTTTTAATTCAAAATTCAATTGAAATTTAGCTCAAACTTGAATTGAAATAAAATTTTTTTGAACCAACCAACTTGACCCGTTTACCAACCCTAACAATAAAAAATTAAACATGTATATAATTAAATATAAATTTCCTAAGGAATGGTTATATAAATTATATGGAATTATATTATTTTTCAAGCTTAACTTAAAGGTCATGATATCATCAAATCAAGATGCAATCTCCATATGTCTCCAAAATCGCATTTAAAATTTGTGATAGCCACTATGAGTTTTTAGTGATGCATTTTAGACTTACTAATTCCCCTTTCACATTTCATATAAACCACATTGGAGAAACTTTATTTAAGTATTCTTTGATGACATTCTAGTTTACAGTCCTACCTTTAAAGATCATGTACTCCATCTTTATTATATTTAGTCTTATGTCAAATATAATAAGTGCATCTTTGGAGAAATTTAAATTGAGTATTTAAGCTATTTAATCTCTATATATTGGGTTGTTAATGATCCTAAGAAGATTGAAACAATTTCCGAGTTGCTATTTCATAAGAGCACCAAAGAACTTAAAGGTTTCCTTGGTTTAGTTAGGTACTACCAATGATTCATTCAACATTTTGGCCTTAATAGTAAATCTCTAACTGAACTATTAAAGAAATATACATTTTCTTGGAGTGATAAGATACAAGTTGATTTTGAAGAACTTAAAATTTCACTAACTAATACTTTTGTATTGGCTTTACCGAGCATACAAAGCGTTTTGTGATTGAGGTTGATTCTTCTAAATGAGGGTCCATTCAACCATATTCATATATGTATGTCATGTCTAATGCATGCTCAATTGATTCCCCCGGGTATTTATCCTTAATCAGACATCGCTCTCAATACCCAATTCAGAAGATTCACAAGAATAAGTAACTTGGTGATATCAATTGACTAAATTATAGAAATTAAAAGACTATGAAATTTTTTCGGGACGAAGATCAATATGTTAGGAGCTTTCTGTCCCAAGTTTAAGTCAATCAGAGGTCTGGAAGAAACGTTATAACCATTTAATCAAGGGCTGTCTAGAATAGGGACAAAAGTTCTATCACTCACTTCCAGTCAAATTTCAGTCCTCTTAGATGTAGAATTAACATTTATGTCCTCAAATAAGAGTTGTATCCTTATGTCTTTAGTTTCCAACTCAACAAAAATCGCCTCATTTGGATATCTACAACTCAAGATATCCTCAAAATACTAACTACTAGTCGGCAAAGTTCAAAGCTGTATTCTTGTTTCAAGACCCACGAACGTGGACTCAGTCCCACAATCGTGGATTCAGTCCCACGATCTTGGACTCAATTCCAAGATCGTGGAAACTGACACGATCATGGAAATGGTTACAGAACCTCAAGAAAACCAGATGGAAACAGTAGACATTTTTCGGATGCAATTTTGAAGCACTTAGGGACCGAATTCAGAAATTGTGTATTTCACAAAATGTCAAGATCTAGATGTCTATTTTCATATTCCATAAGAATCATCAAAAAAAATTTTGTCTATAGCTTAAGTTACCCCCTAAATACCAACCTATGTCAGCCAAAACTCACAACCTTCAAAATTTCCAAACATCAATTCTATAAACCTTTTATACTAAAATCACAATATCTTATTATCAAAACATCTTTTGACTATGAAATTTCACAGAGACGTTAATAAGACATTAATAAACATTTTTCATGTTTTATGTTTCATCTAATTTAGGCTCTAAATCCTCAAAAATGGTGAACAATATCAAATTTCTAGAACAGGGGTCTCACCTGTGCAGTATTAGAAAAACTTGCATAACTTTTGTTCTACTCATCCATTTGTCACGAAATTTTGCAGAGGTGAATTTAACATATATATCTACAACTTGTATTCCTTAAGCTTCCTCAAATTAATTCTCTAAAATTATGAAAATGAGGTCAGAAAATGCAGATGAACAGGAAATTCTAAATTGACCAAATTCTCAAATCTTCTAAACTCAAGAGCACATCAATCATATAAGCATTTTCTCTCAAAATCTATTGATCAAGCTTCATGCATGATATAATCACATATGATCTCAAGAAAGAAAATAAGTACTTACCTCTTTTAGTTCAAGATCTCTTAAATCACCAAGCCAAGCAAGTCTCCAAAGCGTCTAAACATTTGTCAACACAAAAACCCTATCTTTTGTCCTTCAACATCACCAACAAAATTTTCTTAAAAATATCTCAATGTTCTTGCTAGGTCACACAAAAAATGGAGAAGAAAAGCAAGATGGAAGAAGGCTTCAGCTCTCACGATTATCACACACAATACTCTCATCTATTTTTCATTTGTCATCTAGTCCATTAAGTCTCCTCTTGCTACTTGTCCTCTTCCAATTGGCTAGCTTAAATTAACTCTTGTATAAATACAAGTATGTATGGATGTAGTCATTCTACAATTACTTGTACATGGGCCTCAATTTTGGGCCTCTCTTCAATAACTAGCCCTAGTCATCAATTGGTCTTGCACAATTAATTCTCACAATTTCACATAACCCCAATTTACTTAACGAAATTTCCATAAAACCATAATTGCTAACACAATGTATCCCATTTAATACCCTTTTTTATGCATAATCCTACTAGGGTATATTTTGGGTCATTACAAAAGCAATATTTTATAAAATCAATATTTTTTTACTAACTAGCTACAGTTATGATTTTCATAACCATGTAATTAAATTTTGTAATACTACAAATAAAATTAATTAGTTACATATAAAAAATAATATAGCATAATGGTCTCATATTTTTTATAAACATAATGGTCTCATTACATATAGAAATGATAAGAAAATTTGTTATAATACGAAAATTTTAAAATTACTACTTTTACTTGTGTAGCCAATGACTAAACACACCCATAAATATTGATCCGATAACACAACCTAATAGAAAACCACTAATCCATGGGTCGTTGATGCGAGCAGGATTTTGCACTATGTTAGATGGTGTATATGTAGCTTTAACTACTCCATGCAATGGTGAACTATCTTCTTTTTTAACCCAACAGTTACAATATTGATTGTATGCAATTTCAGCAGCCGGAATTGTTGGATATGATTGATAGAAATTATCTTTGAAACCATGCACTTGTTCTTGACACTCTGGCCACGTGTGATATATATCAGGATTTCTACCTTTAAATACAACATATATTGTCTTCTTCGCCATGAAATAAACTTGACATATGTAAATTAAGTTAATAAATAAATAAATAGTTTTATAAGAATATACCAAACTATAATCATGCTTTAAAGGTGAGATGCACGAGAAAAAATTAATAGAAACATAATACAAATACATATAGCACATATTTAAAACATAATACAAAGCAAGTTATCCTACACTTTAAGTTTGAACTAAATGATAACAAAAATATCACATTTCTTTGATCGTTCCATCACCATAATAGTTCATGATTTAAATGCTCCAATATCACACCGATGCCCTTGAGTTACAACATCTTCCAAGATATTCAATAATTCTTCCTCCTCTGTCTTAGTCCATGTACGTCGACTTTCTTTTTTAATTTGGTCATTTGTGTTACTGCTACATCCAATGTCCATATCTATGCAATTAAGCAAGATGAATTAAAAGTAGTGCGAATAAGAAAAAATCCACTATAAAAGTTCTAATAACCAATAATTGTCGCAACACACCAAATAAAAATAAATTCAGCATAAAAGCCCTAGTTTAAATAATTGTCATAAAAGATCCAATAAGAAAGAATTCTCATAATAAGTCCAATGCAAATAATACAAAGTAAAGTTTTTTCACATTTAACGCATTCTCCATTCATTGTACATTTGCATTGCCAAATCATCTCAGAACGAAGTTCAATGGTCATAGGAAGCAATTGATCCAACAACGTCTTGTTCAATGACAGATTCACTAGCTTCGTTAAGATCTAACTCACTATCCATAGGGTCAAATGACATCTCTCTCCTAATAAGGTTATGTAGGAGACAACATGCAGTAATAATACGACTTTGCGT
>JANIMX020000163.1:402809-419397 GCA_024582655.2 Erythroxylum kunthianum | reverse complement strand
TGGTCAATTGGGGGTCATGATGTGTTGCTAGACGTCGCTCATGACTTGCTTGGATTAAGTGTTAATCCAAGTGGCCAACATAGTCGGAAACCTAATAGGTCACATGCATAAGAGTGACTTGGAGAATATGTAAAATGATTTTGGATAAAGATTCATTAATTAGAGAGCAATTGGATTAATTGGAGATCGGGATATGTACCGATGAGATCCCGACATTAATATTACTGAAAAAGATCTTCGGTATTTTTTCTACACCCGAGACCCGGTAGGACTGACCCCAGTGTGACTGGGTCATTTCAGTACTATACATATGTATGTATATTTATATGTATGTATGCGATTACATAATGTATAAGTAGTAATACATATATGTGTGTCACGTGTGAAGTGAATTGAGGAAGAAAAAAAGCTTGTATTTATTAGCTAGAAGACAAAACTATTGGAAGCTTGGAGAAGGTGATACACGTTGATGATGTTTAATTAATTAACATCCATCATCTTCTGGAGGAAGCATTCTCGGCAGAAGGTGAGACGTTAGCAAAATGGTTTCGCTTTAAAGCCGTCTTCATTGTTTTTGCTTCAACCTCTCAAGCTCTCACTCTCGTTGAAAAAGAAAGATCACCAAAAGGGTTTTGGTTTGCTTTCTTTTCTCTACATGTGAAGCTCTCCATAGGATAAAGGAAGAGGGCTAGCACCTTTACCTTTTTCCGGATCATTTCCGAGTTGAAAGAGTTTCGATTTGGTTTCATTCTCCTATCTCTACGTGGATACCGTTAGAGACGGTTTACATTGATCGTTGTGGTTTGCGACAACCCAACGAGCGGAGTCGATCGAAGAATGGAGGAGATGGCCACAAGGTATTTGATTTTATATAAATTTGATTTATGTAAAATACCATGACATTAGATTCAAAGATATGTTGTGAACATATTGAATTGAATATGAATTGGGAATTTTTGCTTGTGTTACATTGGTATTCAACTTGTATTGGCACAAAGATCTTGGCATCGAGAAGGTCCCGGGAACAAAATTTTATTTTCCGCATCTCCGGGCATACGATGTTTGCCCCGGGATTTCCTACATTATGTTCGCCATATCGTCCTGATTTGCTATGTATCGTCGAACCGATGGTTGAATTTACTGATGTTAATAATCAATTTTGGAAATCCATGCAGATGGTTTTTGTTTCGGGTAACCACAGACCGACGCCTTTGATTTGGGTCTTCGTTAGGAATGGTTTTGCCACCCTTTCAATGATCCATGTTCATGATCAACACATTACTGTGGAGTTCAGTATCAATAATGTGCGTCAACGTATAAGCTTCGTTTATGCTAGCGTATAGCGTAACAGAAGACTTGAGTTATGGACATATATAACTGCTTTACGACCTTCAGCCCCAAATTCTTGGCTAGTCATAGGTGATTTCAATGCAATGCTAGGTGCACATGAAAAGACGGGTTTGCCTCCAGCTGTTGGACCTTGCTGGGAATTTAGGAATTTTATGGACAATGGAGGTTTTTATGGTATTTTGGGTAGAGGAAATACTTATACTTGTAGCAACGGTCGACACAGGAGACATAGAGTGGAGAGTTGCCTTGACCGAGCCATGGGAACCTTAGGGTTCTTTCATTCATGGGAAACAGTAACTTGTATGCTTTTTCCCAGGCATCATTCGGATCACAGTCTCATATTGTTGCACTGTAAAAAAGATATAAACTTTACCCCAATGCGCTTTAGATTCCAAGCTATGTGGACGTCACATGAGGGCCTCCGGGACAACATTCAGTGTAATTGGTCCCAACCCCTTTGGTGCACTTCCCTGATGAATTTGATAAGTGCAAATCTTTTGAGACTGAGACAGTTCCTGAAGGTTTGGAACTGTTCAATCTTCGGGATGCTGGGAGAAAATATTTCTACGGCGGAGGCTAAGCTGCAGAGGATACAATGCGACATTTCCATGAATGGTCTGGCTGATGACCTTCATTCTCAAGAGATTGAAGCCCATGTGGAGTTAGACACTATTTTGAAATAGAAGGAATTTTTTTACAAGGAACGAAGTTGGGTTAAATGGTTGGTGTCTGGAGACAGAAATACAACTTTCTTTCATAATCATTACTCCAGGAAGAAACCCCTTAAAGACATAAACCAAATGCAAATTTAGAATTACATTTCAGATAATCTTGAACAGATTGAGGAGCATGTTATCAACTTCTATAAAGACTTGTTTGTTGAGAATGGAGCGAACATGAGTAATCTGGCTAATATTCAAGAAGTAATACCCTCCATGGTTACATCTGAAGAGAACTCAGAGCTGCTTCGGTGTCCTACTGATGAAGAGATTAAAGCCACTATTTTTCTAATGGACCCCCACAGTGCCCAGGACCAGATGGTTTTACAGGAACCTTTTATAGAGTCTATTGGGACATCATCAGGCAAGATCTTTGTCAGGCAGTGCGAAGTTTCTTCCAATCAGGGATTATATGCCCAGGTTTTAACTCTAGTTTTATGGTTTTAATCTCGAAATTAGAAAATGCAATTGAAGTGGAACAATTCAGGCCTATTATTTTGAGTAATTTATGTTATAAAATTATCACAAAAATAATTGCTGATAGACTGTCTAGTATTGCAGCTTGGATTATATCGAGACATCAATTTGGTTTCATCAAGGGGCGTGCTATTTCAGACAGTATCTCCTTAGCCTCAGAGGGTGTAAACATGTTGGGAAAATGTTGCTATGGAGGTAATATGACACTAAAAATTGACATCAGAAAGGCTTTTGATACCATAAGCTGGGATTTTGTTATAGATGTGTTTCGGTCATTCGGATTCTCAAACCAATTCTGCAGCTGGATCTTGAATATATTTAGGACATCTCAACTATCTATATTACTCAATGGTGCACCTAAGGGTTATTTTGCCTATCAATGAGGTGTTAGACAGGGAGATCCTCTCTTTTGCTTGGCTTCAAAATTTTTGAGCCGATGGTTGACTTCTTTGGTTGACAAAGGGCAGATTACTCCTTTAACTTCCTCTCGGAGAACGACTTTCCCTACTGATTTCCTTTATGCTGATGATATGTTGATTTTCTATCAGGTATCAAACCTAAATATCAAGGCTATTGTTGATGCTTTTAATCTTTATATATATCTCTCAGGTCAAGTTGTTAATTTGCACAAATCTGAGATTTATTTTGGCAAAGCGGTAACAGATAAAAGGGCTAGCAGGCTACTGGCTATGGAATAAATGAAGAGAGGTACAATTCCTTTTACTTACTTGGGAGTGTCCCTGTTTGTGGGGCTCCTAGAAAGAGATGGCTACAACCAGTGGCTGACAAATTCTGGCCAAATTCTCAAAGTGGAAAGGTGAGAATTTATCTATGGTTGGCAGACTAACTCTGATAAACTCGGTCTTGGTGGGTTCTTTTTCTACATTCTTTTATGGTTTATAAATGGCCAAAGACTATGTTGAAATACATGAAAAAGTTTATCAGGAATTTTCTATGGACAGGTAGCATCGACTCAGTTAAACTAGTTGTTGTCCCCTGGAAGTCTTGTTGTTTTCCAATCAAAGAAGGAGGCCTGGGTTTGAAGAATCTCGAACTTCTAAATAAAGCTTTGTTGAGTAAGATTGCCTGGGCCATTTTAACTCGGAAAGACCCGTTAAAACTTCTTCGTGCTAGATTCCTTACTGCGGCTAGGTTATCTCGGACAGTGCATTTTAGCTCTTCAATATGGTCCTCCATAAAGGGTATATTCAAGGACATAAGACAATCAACATTTTGGTTGATTGGAGAAAATTCGAAGTTGAATTTTTGGACGGACGAATGAATCAATCCCACGGTAGCGTCCAGTGTCAACTTGCCGATTATTATTTTGAATAGGAAGACAAACTTGGTTTGTGAATTTTACCATGATGGTAAATGAGAATTGCCGGCCTTGAACGCTACTTTAATTCAGGATATCAAAAACATACATGCCACGGAAGAGGAAAAAGATGTTTGTGTGTGGATTTGCTCTTTGGATGAGAAACTTTCTGTGAAAGGTATGTACAATCAACTTTGAACTAATCGATCCTATTGTAACTGGAGCAAGTTTATTTGGAAGGATTTTCTGCCTCCATCGTGCTCTTTTGTATGTTGGAGGGCTTTCCTTGGTTATCTACCTATAGAGACATGGAGACTATTAATCACTTCTTGGTCCAGTGTGAATTTGCTAAAGCACTGTAGACTGCGGTATCAGGACTGTTCGGAAAGACTCTTACATTAGACAACTTTTTTGATCTCATCGAGGAAGCTGCTCGAACTACTTTCAGTTCTCAACTTGAGGCGCTTTGGTCTGTTGCCATTGTGAGTACAGTATGGACTATATGGAACACTAAAAGTGCAGTGATTTTTGAGGGGTAGAATGCCTCAATTTTCAATGCTCTGAGAATATTATGAAAATTGGTAAAAAATGTGATTATTTTAAGAAAGACACGATGTTTAATTCTATGGCTGAATTACAGATACTTTGTGCCTTCAATATTAAAAGAAGATCGGGTAAAGCTCCGGTAATTTTGAGTATTACTTGGCAGCCTCCCCCTAATGGATGGATCAAGGTGAACACGGATGCCTCCTCCTTAGGCTCATCGAGTCTGTCTGGGGATGATAGAGTCTTCAGAAATTCTCGAGGTTATATACAAGGTGTTTTTGCCTTTAGAGTGAATAATTCATTTGCATATCTCTAAAGCATGGGAAAGAGGTTGGTTTAAAATATGGCTGCAAAGCGATTCAACTTATGTTGTCTCTCGGTTACGAAGCAAGACGATGTCAATTCTATGACACTTGCGTGTTTTGTGGTCGGAGTGCTTGAGGCGAATTGATCAAATGGACGTTAAGATTTCTCACATATTCCGTGAAGGAAATATAATGGCCGATAAGCTTGCGGAACATGGACGATCGCTCAATAAGGAAGAATGGTGGGACGCATGCCCAGATTTCTGTAATTGTTTGTTTTATCATGATTTTAGTCATAGGGAGAACTTTAGATTTCGTTAAATTCTCCAAGACAATTATGTACTAATTTTTTATTTTTTATCTTAATAATATTTAGGGTAGTGCTAAATGATGAGATCGCTAAGGCGGTGCCAATCTAATTGGGATCTCTGGGTGCGACTACTGATAGTTCAATCTGATGTTTTTACGAAAAAAAGATACTAGTAATAAATTTAAACAAAATTTGTTTTAGTAATTATTAAAAAAAAGGAGTCTTGGAGTAATTGTAAAGTTACTCATTTGTGATTAGAAGGTCATAGGTTTGAGTTACGGAAATAACCTTGTTGTAAAAAAATATAAGGGGAAGGCTGCATACAATTGATGTCCCTCACTGAACCCTCGCAAAGCGAGAAAACTGAATTTGTTGTTGTTGTTTTAGTAATTAAAAAAATATTAAAAGTTACTACAAAAACTATAATTCTGTAAAAATATATTAAAATTAAAATTTTTAATTGTTAAAATTTTAATTTTAATACAATTCGATAATTTTCAATAATAATTTATCAATATATATTATATTAGAGATTAAAATAAAATTTATTTGTAGGCCATGAGTATTAAGATAGGGTTTTTGGTATTTGGCTTTTTGGCTTTTTGCAGACTGCAATGGAGGAGACGAGAGGTATACAGCTCTCCTTGAATCAGACCCAGAAAATTAGATTAAGGAGAGCTATTAACAACCTTCAGTCTCTGTACTCTAAAATCAATTCCAATGCTTCAGTCACTGTTGCCGATACCATACCTGTTAACCTCGAAGATAGCATTCTCAAGTACCTTTCTTAGCCCTTAATTACATTGTTGAACTACTGTTCTTTCTTTTAAGTAATTCATTAGCTTGCTTTGTGGTTGAAAGTTTCGATTTTTACTTGATTTTTTGTATGTTTAATTTAAATGCTTGTGATACAATGAAGGGGGCATGGGACGTCAGAGCGTGACGGCGAAGTCGTGGCAACGCTATGTGGGGTGGTGGAACGCGTCAACAAGTTGATATACGTACGCGCTTTACGTGCCAGGTACTGGAATTTCATCACTTTTGCGGCTTCTTTTTTGATAATTCATAGTTAAGGTTGATTTTTAACAGGTCATTGATGAATTTAGGTACAAGCCAGAGATTGGAGATATTGTGGTTGGGCGTGTTGTTGAGGTAAAGACGAAAGGATTACCAAATTCTGTAGCATAATGAAATCTAAACTTTTGTGGTGTTTGGGTTTCTTGGAAGGATTGATTATTTGTTGTTGATCTCAATTTGTAATGTATTGTTCCGTGATAAAATGAACTTCCTCTTTTATATATTGTTGTTAAAGACATAAGAAGATGTTATAGTACATCCAAGATCATTCTGATTGAAACACTAGATTACTGGAAGCTATTAGAAATCTGAACAGAAGTAGATAAGTGAATGGTAATGTAACATCGAGAAAAGAAGTTGGTGTTCAGTATGTCAACTCTTTTGACATTTTCATTTTGTGCTTACATCACTGCTTGAATCATTCTTCAAGCATTGAGCTAAATTTTCGTCACGTTTGCATAACATTAACAGAATGTTGTTTTCATACTTTTTGTGATTGTTGTTTTTGCATATAGCGCTTCTTGATCTGATCAATTACATGATTGATGGGTCCATTTGCACCTTGTATATTGTTATGATTGCATCTGCGATTGATTATGGTCCAGGTTGCTCAAAAACGTTGGAAATTGGAAATAAATTTTAGCCAAGATGCTGTGTTAATGCTTTCTTCAATGAATTTGCCTGATGGTATTCAGGTATGACAGCTTGATTGTCTTGTTCTTTTGCGATGAATTCACAATCAACTACTGCTTCCTTGTTACAGCACAATATATTCTGGAACCTCTTAGAGAACAAACACTTTAAATATGTAACTAGGAAGTAGCCCTTGTGTGCCAACTTCTCCTTTGATGTTATAATAAATATTGCCTGGTAGATTTGTCATTGCATTTTTGTCATATAAAATATATATTTCTTATGTACAGAATGATATTCTTGAAGCATTTAATTCCTGCTCTATTATCTGTTTATATTCAAGAGCCAGACTTGGTTACTTGTGCATTGCTTGACTAAATATGTCTGGTCTCCACATTTGTAATGCTAGAGGAGGCGCACTGCTATTGATGAACTCAACATGCGCCGTTTTTTTGAGGAAAATGACCTTGTCTGTGTAAGTTCAGATTGATTCATTCTTTGTTCAGTTTGGTGATACAGTCTCATTCAAATTCATTGGGAGAAGAAAAAGGAAAAGAGAAAAATAGATCTTTATTCTTTTTGTTGCAAAACTGCATTCAGTGGCATGGATACCATTCCTTTTTTCTCATTTCAGGCCGAAGTTCGTAATTTTCAGCATGATGGTAGCTTACAACTGCAAGCTAGAAGCCAGAAGTATGGAAAGGTTTGCTTTGCTTGAAAATCAACAGTCTGTATGTGGTTTTTCATTGTTAACATAATTTTATGCTTCATACAGATCGAAGAACTGGAAAAAGAGTAGCCTTCTAGAAATGAAACGAAAATGAATTAAAACTGATTAATTCCAAATGGAAATTTGTTGTAATTGGCATTTGTTATTAGTGGCAAGTGTGTCAGATGAGGACTTGTGGCTCGTCAAACTCAATAAAATGAATGTTCACGTCATATTGAAGCAATCCCTATGGTAATATTCCAATTGACTTGTGGAGAAATTTAACCTAGGATTCCCACTTCCATTATTTGCATCATAAGAAAGCAACCAGGGCTTGAAACTAGTTAGGTGATCTAGCATTTTATTCTATTATTCTTCATCTTTTTTAGAGTAAATAAAGATGGTCTCAGCTATGCTCAAATATAGCTAGGTTGAAAAAGAGATACTAATGATGTTTACTGTAGAAAAATATCAGCCCATCAAAGTCCTTGAATAGAGCATAATATTTTTGCATTTGCCTTCAAATGCTTAACACTTGAAGTAAAACGTGGAAAACTGTGTTGCAATATATATATCGTTGTCATTCACTGCAACTTCTAGGTAATGAAAACTTGCTCTGAAAATATGTTCCCTAAGACTCATTGTTTATTTCGTTCTTGAAGTATTGTTGCAACAGTTTAAATAGTGCATTTATTGTGGAATTTCAGTTCAAAGCATGTCGGAGTCTATGATCATGTTATCTAGTGTTTTGAGTTAATATTTGGTCACTAAATTATTATTATTATTCTTGCAGCTTGAGAAGGGACAATTGCTTAGGGTCCCTCCTTATCTAGTGAAGAGACAGAAGCAACATTTTCATCATTTAGAGCACCTTGGAGTTGACTTGATACTTGGGTGTAACGGATTCATCTGGGTTGGTGAACATGTTGAAGCCAGAGATACTATAGCAGAGGACCAAATAGACAATACTGAACAACAAAATTTGAAATCCAACAGAAGTGCACACGACATGCCAATAGAGATGAGGCGGAATATTTGCCAGATTGCTAATGCCATCCGTGTCTTGTCAAATTTAGGCTTCAGTATAATTTTAGAAGTGATACTGGAGGCTATTAACTTGAGCATCAAGCTGAATCTTGGTATAGATGAGATGCTTCAGTCAGAGTTTCATGTTTTGGTGGCAGAGAGAGAGGTTGAAAGGCGCAGTTCATTGACAAAAAAGTAGGTACGTGGAGCCCCAGCTTGCTTAGGCTTTCTCATTTACATAGTCCACTGTATAAGTAGGACGAACATTTACAACAGAATGGAGGATATGCCTGGATGATAGCAGCTAATTATGATGGGTCAATTATTTGGCTTGATTGGAGTTCCTTTAACTTGTCCCTGTTGTCTCATATGAATTCGTTACTTTGTATAGTCCTTTATCTTACTTGCAAGCCAAAATTGTTGTAAAATCTGAAGTCAGTCCCACTCCCACCTGTATAGACCTGACCACGGTTAATAAACCGTCGGTTACGGTTACAAAACCGCCGGTTACGGTTTATGAAAATCTATAAACTTTAATCGAACTGATATTTCACGATTTAGGTTACGGTTTAAAAACTACCGGTTACGGTTTAACAGCCGGTTTAATCGACCATGGTTAAACAACGGTTTAATTCCGGTTTATCCGACCACGGTTAAACAACAGTCTTGTTGTTTTACTTGACTTGTTTTCTCTTATCAGTTGTTTTTGAGGAAGATATTTTTGTAGTATATAATAAAAATGTGTACCAATTTAAGTACTAATAAGTTGACAATAATAATGGAAAATAATAGATGTAGTAACAATTAAGAGTAAGAATAATAATAATAATAATAATATAAATTAATAAAATAATTATGAATTGTAGATGTAGATGTAAATGAAAACTTGGAAAGTATTACACTATTGCTTGTGTGTGTGTGAGAGAGAGAGAAAACATATAATTGTGAGAAAAATTGTGTGATTATCAACTATCAATATAACTCCTTTTGAAATCCTTTATGATTATCTTTCACCCTTACACATTACTTATTTTGTAGTAGACTTTAGAGTGTTTATAATGGAACAAATGTTGGTTGATAAGGAAGCAACCATTTAATTAGTCATATTTCACCTTTAGAGGGATAAAAAAAAGATGCAACAATAAACCAATTGCAAAAGAACTTGATAAAGAATAACAAATTGAAGAGTTAGTATATGTTAAATTCCAACCTTATAGACACAAGTCCATAGTTCAAAGGAAGAACCATAAGTTATAATCATTATTTTCTAACCCCTTATAAGATCATTGATCGAATTGGGAGAGTAACTTACTATTTGTATTTTCACCTATTTTCATCTTTCCTGATTAAAATGTCATATGACATGCTTTGTTATGATTTGAACCAATTTGCCTTCACCTTATTGGTTGAGGAGAAACACCAGTAACTATACTGCATCATTATATTATTAAAAGGCACAACAAGACAATCTTATGAGTCCTTATTTAATGGCTAAGTATTTCAAAGAAATCTTGATAGTTTCTATTTGATTACTCTTATTGACAAGTTTCTTAGAAAGAAGGAATGTTACAAGTTAGTTATGTTCCTAATGGCATCCAAGGAGGGTGAATTAGGTTAATTCAAGATTTTAATTAAAGGATACTAACATATAAAAATAATGACTACAAATTGCCACAAATGTAAAAATGAAATAAAATTAAAGGAATTAAACTATGCTTGTAAACAATAAAGTAAAGAGTAAGGGAAGAGAAACACAAACCAATTTATAGTAGTTTGGTAAACAATTCTTGCCTCCGTCCATTCCCAAGACTCTTCTTAAATTTTTATTATAATTCTTTTTTCAAGGTAAAGAATAAACTTTGTACAATATTTTATTTTGACAAAGAAGAACCTCCTTTTCAAAATTTCTTCAAGGTAAAGAGGAACCTCAACTCACTTTAGGTACTCCCAATATAATGATTACAAAACCTAAGAATAGTTGACAACTTAAACTTTCTCACTTGATTATTTTGATAATCACAAAAGGCTCTCTCACATTAAATGATATAATGAATACTCAAATGATTAGAAAATGTATAAAAATATGTGTAAAGGACACTCAAATGCTTCTTGATATGAAAATATATGAGAAAATATCTCCTTATTGTGTTTTTAGGACCCCTACTAGTCGTTAGACTAAGAAGTAGTTGTTACACCGACTATTTATAGAGTACCGGTCAACTAATATAGTACATTAGTAAACTAATATGCATTGAAAGCTTTAGATTCACTAGTTGTTGGAACACTAGTCGACTAATAGGCATATTGGTGAATACATCAACCAATGTTACGACAAACTCACAGTATATTAAATTTAACAACTTTAACCTATATTGGTTGACTACTAACCCATATAGGTTGACCAATCATCCTAAAAATATGAGTTTAATACCTTTAAATGCTCAAACTCAATTTGATTAATGCAATTATAAATCAAACATCTCAAAATGTTCCCTAAAACTTTATTTGAAGGATCAAGAGACTTTTGTTTTAAAAATAAAAACTTCAATACATCTTAACGAATGAAAAGACCCATGTAATGAAGTGAAATAAAGAGGTTTATGCATGGCAAGCCTTTTAGACTATAAAAAACAAACAAAGATGATCATATAATAAGTAGTACATAAATTAAACTCGATGTATCTTATTCTTCTTTTTTTATTTTATCTGGATATTGAATATTACAAATTGTATTTTTTTTCATAATTCTTCGATACAATGATATATTGTTCTTATATTCCTTCTCATCAACAATATTAAAATCATTAATATTACATATATTTTATTATAATCAAAACATTAATTGAAACCTCCTTTAGTTCAATAATCTCCTCCCTTTTGACAATGACATAATATTTGTGATATTAGAAAGCAATATGAGAATTTAATCAGACAGATAACTATCCATATCAACATAGTAATTAGCTCCCCCTTTATTCTTACATGAAACGTAAATCAATATTATAAACAATATTATAAACACAAAATATGAGAACATAATTTAACAAAACGAGTCATTATAAAAAAAAAATATATAATTGTTCATCGCATAAAGAAGACATAAAGAAATGTCAATAAATGTTTCATCATATAAAGAAGACAAAAAATATATCTATAATTGGTCATTGCTTAACGAAGACATAAATAAATAAATATAGCCTTTATCAGATAAAAACTAAAAAATGTGTTCATTTATTATTTTTGAAAAACATTTTTATTATTATTTTTAAAAAACGTATTTTTAGTTTGAAAAAATACTACTTTTTTTAATAAATTTTTTGTTAAAACAACCTGAACTTGTTTTCTAAATTTCTTTTAAAATTTAAAAACTAAGAAAACAGTTTTCACTTAAAAATTTTATAAAATATTTCAATATAAATATAAATATCTATTTTTTGTTTTTATTAGAAATTTTTTCTTAAAAATAGTCCCAATTTTTTGTAAGTAAACATGCCTTGTATATTTGAAGATTTGGGTTTCACCATAAATTATTTTAGGACAAAGATTTGCATAAAATAGCCTAACATTAGTAGGAGTGATACGATAGGTTTGGTAAGAATGGATTCCCACCCTTGATCAACGAAATAGCAAATAAGACCATAATCCTTTTGTTCTAAACTAGAAGGAGAGATAACACGGTTCTCATATAGTTAATGAGAAGCCTAATCTTGAAACTAAGGTGAATTAGTATTAAAGTACTCATCCTCACGAGGAGGTGGCATGGGAGGAGGAGGGGTTAGTGATATCTCTTAAGTCATACGTTTCCTAGAGGGTGTGAAGGTAGCTCTACCTTGTGTGAATGTGTCCTATGTATAGGATTAGGCTAGTTCTTGCCATGAGAGAAGGGGTGATTTACAAGATAAGGGATAAGAGGAAAGGTTTGAAAATATGATAAAGACTAAGTATGAAGAAACATCTATAAAAAAGAGAGCATATTTTATAATTTTAATTCTAACAACTTCAATTATTCATCTATCATTGCTTGGCATGAATAAGTAAGGTCAAGAGCAGAGGCATAAAGAATGCCAAATGGAATTGGAAGATGCAAATAAATAAAATTCATGAGGTTGTAAGAAATTGGAAGGATTCCCTAATGACATTTAGGCAAAAAGATCAAAAGCTCGAATTCGGAAAAAATTGGGTACAATTCATATTTGAAAAAATAATCTTCAATTTAACTAATGAATCTTTAATTTTGAAAATTAATGCATAAATAAGAAATTTCTAAATGTTATTTAAGAAAAAGGGACAAAAATTCTAATTCTGACAAAAATAGACATAATTCAATTCATTTCTCTATTGAATCAATCTTCAATTTAACTAAGAAAACTTAACATTCGACAAATTATCTGGGATACACATAAAAAGAGGCAATTCGCAATTTTGAAATCCTAATTTTCCCTAGATGCTAAATTGATGCAATTGAAAGGATAATGCATGAACATCTTAGCAAAATCATCAAATGTGAAATTGGGGAAAACCCCAAATATGGTGAGGTTAGGGTTTACTCTTGGAATAATAAGATGGATGAAGGTTTGCAAGTCAATATGTGAGCACTTTGGAGTGTGAGGGAACTAACTGGAGTCAAAGGAAGCCTTGAAATCTTGTCGAAGAGAGGAGAGTGGCGTCGGGGAGCAGTGGACCTTATAGAGGAGCTTTCTGATGTTTCAACATGATATGGGTGATTTGTTGAAGAGAAGGAGAACATGGGAGATGGAGAAGTGGAGGTTGAGTGCTATTGTTTGAGAGGGATGAAGTGTAGTATAAAGAGGTTAGGAAATTAGAGAGGACTGAAGTGTATTGGAGGTGCGGTAAGAAAGAAAGAGGGAGCCTTTCTAGGTTTAAAAAACTCGATATATATTAGTCAATCAATGTTTGACCAATGTTGGTTATTGGTTGATCAAAAACGACGACCAATGTTTCCGTAAACTCACTGGAACAAATAAAAATTAAGGATTGATCAAGCAGTGAGGGAATTCGGTAGTAGACCAGTATGTGCGACCAAACTCTTGGGATTAGCTCACACGCCTCAAGGTGGTTGGTTCACTAGAATCAAAAGCAGAGTGGGGGTTTTTTTCTTACATTACTAGAAGATCCAACTTATTGATACATATTTTTCTTGCAACATTACTATCATGTTAAACTATAAACAAAGACCCTAACTTTAAGTTGACATTTAAAGCATATGAATTCATCAAGAAAATGATAAACTTATCACCTCCATGCACAAGAAGTGACCAGAGGCCGACCCATCCAGCCAAGATATAGAACTCCGTCTCTTTCTCCAAGACTATACTTCTCAGAGTAGTTCTCTAGTAGAGTTTTGATAGTGGAATTAACAAAGGTGCTTAAGGGATAGGGTGTAAACCCAGCCATACTAAACCTTGACTTCCACTTACTCAGAAGTTCATGACGTTCGACTCTCTCTGTACCCTCACATGCTATAATGTTGACAACCTCCCGAGCTAGGCAATGCTGCTCAACGTTGATCCTTTCCTTGTGGTCCCTTGGTAGAGTGACATCTATTGATTCAAAGATAGGTAGATAATAGTTCATGGTTCCAACAAAGCGGTTGATGAAAGCTGCGGTATTGCTATCAGACTCTTGCTCAACGAGGGTTACAACCTTAGGAGATAGGCCCTTAACCAACCTCAATAGCCTGTCCCTGTGATTATGAGTGCCCACGTTTTCATCAGGTATATGATGGAGCATTAAAGCAAAATTAACAGCTATGGCCTCCCCACCTCTAACTCCAAGATTTTCAAGTTGAATTTCTGAGGCAGAAACTCCTCCAGCGTGGAACTCAAAGGGTACCTTACATGAAGCAGCAAACTTTGAAAGTCTCTGCCCCACTATGTCAAGCCCTCCTCCCCGAGCATAAGCAGATGTGGAATCATCAATTCCTGTAATTCGAATATGTGGGGGTCCTTCAAGCCGAGCAGCAAGAGCCTGGATTAAGGTGATCCACTGTGTGCCTTGTGCAATTTGAAAATCAATAATGTGGACTCTAATTTCATCTTTCATTGCTTCGGCAATTGCACCATTGGCTGACATATATCCAAACTTGAAGTATGGGCAAACCTCATATAGTATATGCATATATGAAAGGAGATCAGCACCGGCAGGCTCCTTACATCTTAGAGCTTTATAGATGGTACTTCCTGAGGACGCCAACTTGGCAACAAGGCCTTCAAGCATGTAAGCACCCAAGCGTTGGACCGGTTCACCACAGACAGACACCATCTGACGTAACTCTGTCATTAACCATTCGACTGTGAACATGTCACCATTCTCAATCGCTTGAGCACAAACACAAAGCACTTCTTTTAAGTCTTTTCTGGAGATCATCTCAATAAAAAAATTCCACTTCTTCGCCTCTGAAGTAATTTGGTCAGATTCAGCTGTTGTCGAAATTGCACAAACATCAAAAGCGTCCAAATCAGGACCAAGCATAGCAGTTTCGAGTTCTTTCAATTTGTGGGCAACATAAGTTTCATTGGCTGGTGAATCACTAGTATCTCCTGGGGAATCATGGAAATCCGAACGGCATGAATGTGAATCTGGGTGAAAAACTGCACTGCCATTAGGTGAGAAACTAGCAGTGGATGAGGATGTCTGAAGAGGGTAATTACCAGTTCCAGAGGATGATTCAAGGGTGCAGTACTGTTCAAAAATCTCAGCAGAGAAGTGTACCCTGGGGTTGCCATCATCAGAACTTGAATAGTGATCTAGATTCTGAATGGAAGAAGACTCCTGATCTTGCACAGGTTGATCACAAAACCTGTGAGATTCATTTGGAATTGCATTTCTATCAGATGTTTGCATTGAAGAACACTTCTATTAGGGAACAAGAATACCCAGCAAGACTTCACGAACAAATACTCTTAACACGCCAGCTTCTGTTGTACTGAATGTCCAAATTCGAGTCATAGAAACTCCATCTTGTCCCAAATTACAAACAAAATCTTCTTGTTATAGTTGGCATACTAGTGAATGGATCCAATCTGCTAGAACAGTAAGAGCAGTAGAGAAGATAATATTAATGGAACAATATATAGCAGACAACAAATAGAACAAGATAGAGGAAAGTAACCTCGCAAAAACACTTCCCAATTGTTGAACAGAGCAATTGCAATTTCTGATATCTATGAACAAGTCCTTAAAAGCAACTTACAACTAGAAGCTGAAAGCACCGAACTTTTCCTCACCCCTTGCTCTCAGTATTTTAACTTGCGACATCAAATAACGACGTTTTTCCTAATGTAAGTACCAATTAGACCTTCACACAAGCCATTGGCAACAGGGTTTCACTTTCATCTCAATGGTTATTGAAGACTTAACATGTGTACACAGCCACGTTGAACATGCAATAGTAGGACAGAAAAGAAGAAGAACAAAAGGAGATGAAAACTATTTGAAATGCATTGCACTTCTCAATTTAGATCGAGAACTGGAGATGAAGAAGTATGAAAATTCAGTTCATCTAAAAACAAAAACGCATTCTCCGGAAAAGGGTACATCAACTTTTGGCAGCCAAGTAGTCCCAATAATACTTCAGTTATAAGAAGAGAAGTTCCGATTCCAAATGAAAATCTCGAAACGAAGGATTCAAACTTCTTCTCTTTCTACTTTGTGATTTTGGCATAAGGCTACAAATGAACTTCAAAGCTAACGATCTACTCGGGAAAGCAAGAAGATCTCACCTTGTCGTCACAGATTTGACACCACCTCACTCACTTCACTTCCAAAGATCACACCTCCACCCGAAAATCAGAAACTTTCAACAGCAACTGCAGCCCAAAGCTAAGGAAAATAAGAACCAGTTCACCCTATACAAAAAGTACTAATAACATCAAAGACATACGGTCTCCTCTCATTCCAAGGATAAGTAAACAACATTCTAGAACAACCTTGCTTTCTTCGTTAACCTGTCCAATTCAAACCCTCAAAACTACACTTCTGCCACTGCCACTCATTACATTAAACAGAGTCCTTGGCTTTGCCTAGACCTGACCACGGTTAATAAACCGCCGGTTACGGTTTATGAAAATCTATAAACCTTAACCGAACCGCCAGTTT
>JANIMX020000163.1:161372-175392 GCA_024582655.2 Erythroxylum kunthianum | reverse complement strand
TGGAAATTGCTAAATATGACAACATCTCAAAACCAACATTACCCAAAATCGTACCTTTACAAATCGTGACCTAGTTGACATTCAACCTTGTAGGAATGGGGTAACGTTGCCTCGTTAACATGAAACCTTGCGTGACTGTTTAAGAATTCACCCCTTCAAGTGGAAATTGCAAAGGCAACATTATTGGGTTGCCTCCACAATTTTGAGATACCATTTTAAGCATAAGCCGACTTATTGGGTTCGTGTTTAACATACCATCTAACTTGAGCATAACCAAGTTAGATGGCTACAGCTGCTTGATTTTCTTGAAGTGAAGAAGATAACTAGGGATGAGAGTGTTTGACTCAAGTGAAAATTGCTAAATATGACGATATTCAAAAACCTAGTTGACGTGAAAACTTGCATTACTCAAGTAATGTTGAGATTTGAGAAGGTAGGGATAATTTTTAGGTTATTTTAATGGTGGAATAAAAATGGTTGAAGACAATTTGATGGAAGACAAGGACAGAGATATTTTCGTAAATGAGTATAAGGGCAATATGAGTTCTTTAATTCTCAATTTTTAATTTTAAGGGTAGTTTAGGTATATTACATAAAATTGGGTATAAGTGTAATAAGTTTGTTTGAGAGGCTATAAACATTTGTTTACCAAAAGGTGAGTAAAATTGAATTTTGGATTTGAGATGTTGTTATATTTAGCAATTTTCACTTTATTAAACAATGTTCCTAGTAAGGTAGTTTCAAAATCAACTTTTGAAATGTAGATTGGAAAGAGACGTAGTATGACACATTTGCATATATAGGGTTGTCCAGCAGAGATAAGGATCTATAATCTATATAAAATGAAATTAGATTCTCGAACAATTAGTGATTACTTTATAGGTTACTTAAATAAATCTAAAGGATTTAGGTTTTATTGTATAAATTATAGTCTTAGAATTGTGGAAACTATAAATGCTAGATTCATTGAGAATGGTGAAGTTAGTGGGAGTAATGAACAATAAAATATGGTGTTGAAGTAAAGGAGGTTCCAATCAGTATTTTGATGATAACAAAACATAATTACTACTAATGAGTTTATTATTTTGATGAAAAGAAATATAATAACAAATTAAATTCATAAACTCAAAAAGATAGCTTATAAAAGAGAAGTTGAAGTTTACAACCAAATCAAGAACAATAGAAGTTTAAGACTTATGAAAGTCATTCTTTAGTTTAAAATATTAATTGTAATCTCACTTTGTTACATAAACTTTTTACTCTACTTCATTACATAAGTCTTTCTATTCACTAAGAAGCATTGTTTTTAATATAAAAGCCTCTCGATCTTCCAACAAAGTTTGCAGAACAATTTTGGAAAGTTTAATTCATAATTGCATTAATCAAATTGAGTTTGATCATTAGAAGGTGTTAAAATCATATTTTTAGGGTGATTGGTTGAACTATATAGATTAGTGGTTTACTAGTATAAGTTAAAGTTGTAAATTTTGATATATAATGAATTTGTTGTAACAGTAGCTGTGGGATATTTTGAAGTCATAATTCATATATTGTTGTTATGGAATTTTATTTCAAAACCTAGGATTGTCAACATCATTATTAAACTACTAAACTTTTATTATGATGATTTCGCATCAATTTTCTTCTTTAAGAATGACAATTATTCAAAATGTGTCAAGTATATAAAATTAAAGTATTTTTCCATTAAGGAGGAAGTTTAGAAATAAAGAATATCTATTGAGCATATTAGTATTAATCAGATGATAACAAGTCCATTAACTAAGGGTTTACAACAAAACATTTAAGGGTATGTACATAGAATGGGTCTTGCTTGTACTACCGAATGACATTTGCTTACGATGATGCTTTAATAGGAAAGACTATGCGATATAATTATAAACCATGATGGAATTTGTTTATGTAACTATTTATTGGCCTAGTCTAGTGAGAATTGAATGATGTGGTATATTGAAGGAAGTATATAGCATAAATAATATACAACTGTCGTAACTCGTGTTTGTTGTTTTATCATAAAAAGTTTGTAATGTTGAACTTTTATGATTTATTTTCATGCACTTGAAGTGATGCTATTTATTTTTATGATTATCTTAAGATTAAACCAAGTGAATATTTATTAGAATATGGCCTAACATTGGGTTAATGACATTTGTTTAAGTCTAACTAAGAATTAAATAGATAAAAAAAATCTTGATCATTCATTCAATTACTTGGTGAACATACATAATTAAATTATAAAGGATATAAATTGGTCCTTTCTCTAACTATTAGAATTTACAGAAAATAGATGCAGATTAATTTATTAAAAATATTTATAAACAAAAGGGGTCAAAGGAAAAAATCAATTTGTTAAAAAACAGAATTATGACATATCAATTTCAACAAATACTTTAGGTATGTATTTATGTATCTTATTAAGACAAATATATATTCTAGATCCCAGGTAAATGATTATTTTGAGCAATTAAATTTATTTCCTTATAATATAAAGTTTTTACATTATGAAAGTGATGAAATCACTTCTCAATTTTCTTTTAGCAACAACAGAACATCCTCTTCAATAAAAACAGCACTAGAATTTTTTTAAATACTTACTTAACAGTCCTTGCGACTTGACAAAGCCTTCAAAGAAGAAGTGTTGAATTTAAGGTTAAGGGAGTTCACATGTTGAAGAGATTGAAGCGTTTGAGACTCCATGGATTGAGAAGGGTTCAATCCTTGTCTTGAGTACTTGAATTAGTCAATAGAATTGATCGAGTTACACTAAAAAAATACAGAAGAAATTCAACGATTTATTTTTTACAGTCAATAATAATTGTTGAAAAAGGTACCAAATACCACACTTTATAACAATCGTAAAAAAGAGATTCATAAAAAAATAGTGGAGAAATTCGTCTGAGCAACTAAACTTGCCGCTATGTCATTTTCGACACCCACAGATAACCCCATCTTCAGATTAGTTTATTATCCCATTTTTGACACCCATAGACAACCCCATCTTCAGATTAGTTTACTATCCCATTTTCGACACCCACATACAAACCCACCTTCTCTTTTTCAGAGACCCACAGATCGATAACCCCGTCTTTTCATTTTCGACAACCCCATATTTTCTTTTTCAGAGACCCACAGATTGACAACTTCATCTTCTCATTTTCGACAACCCCACCTTCTCTTTTTCAAAGACCCACAGATCGACAACCTCATCTTCAGAGTCCCAAACTAGTTTTTTCTTCAGAGTCTCTTCATCTCCAATCTTGCTCTGTCGGTTTGAGTAGGAGGACTGGTGGCAGGAGGTATTGAAATGTTCATTTTGCGGGTGGTTGTTGCATATTGCTTAGTTCATTTGTTGTTTAGGTTTTTCTAATACAATCAACAACTTGCTTGTCGTAGAGCAATTTGAAGTTATTGATGTACTTAGTATACTTTATTCTGAATTGGAAGGTAGATAGCTAGATTTACATAACTGCTTGGTTGCCGAAACTCATTGTTAATAGTTGCTTTTGGTTTTTTTCTCCATTTTTTGGTTTTTGAAAATATTTGGGTTTTTGTGAATTTTGAGAAAATTTATTACAAAAACAAAAATGAAACATTTTGGGGAAGCATTTAATAGTACTGTATAGTAAAGAAGAGGGCCATGTGTTTGTGATCTTCCTCTCTGCGTTATGTTTTCAGCTTTTTCATAGAAACCTACTATTTCTTTCACTTTTTCCTTTTCTTTTTAAATTTTCCAGCTTGGCTGCCCAATCACAAATGCAGTCACATGACCTTTCCTTTATACGTATTTAATAATAACAAATATAAAAGGGAATTGTTTTCTTTTCATGAAGACTGTGGCATGTCATATGTGTGTATACTAGCATTGCCCAGAAGAATCCTTTATCCGTATTTAATAATAACAAATGTAAAAGGGAGTTGTTTTCTTTTCTTGAAGACTGTGTGTGTATACTAGCATTGCCCAGAAGAAGATAGTTTCAAGGTATTTTTATTTATTTAGGGAAAGAACAATAGCAGAGGGAGGGGTGGGTTTGTTAGTGAAAAATGGAAATGTGGTGAGCAGATGAGTTGGTACCAATGCTCATCTTTTATTTTGACATATCTAAGCACTCTTTTAGTTAAAAAGCCTTTGCTTGTTGTTCTATCTAAATTTGAATCTTGACGTCTTATTTAATACAATTCTACTTTTGCTTACCCATACCACGTGAACTCTTAACTTCATACCAGCTCTTAATTCAGTAATATTTATTATTTAGGATCTAGATATACAACTTCAACAAATATTCTACCCTCTCTTAATTCCTTTAGTATACTGGCAAGTATCTTTTACTATTTCTGCATAACAAAATTTATTAAAGTATAGATAAGTTCAAATTTATTCAAGCATACTTTACGTAACTTGAACAACATTTATATGGAAGATAATAGATAGACCAATAGATCATTTCAAATAAATATGTTGATTTTCCTTTGTTTTAATATAAAATTACTTTATCCTTTCAAAAATTTCTCTTACCACTTTTCTTCCCACTTCTCCATTTTTGGGTTTTTGTGAATGCTTACTTTGAATAAGTAGGGCTTGTTGACATATTTCTAGGTTGTTTCTAGACTAACATTTTACTAGATTTAGAATAGGTACATGTGCTACTCTTGCAATTGTTCTGACATGTTGTATTTGGTTGGTGTGAGTTTTTCTTTATTTCATCCTATGAAGCTATGTTGTGTCAGGGAATAATTCTGACGTTATGATCACTTTCAAGTTCTATCAAATAGAAAACCATAATTGAGTTAAACTATTCCTGCAGACTTGCTCTGATGTATTGGATAGGAAGGAAGTAGTTTATATACGTTATTGCTGTCTATACTCTTGAGATACTCGAGAGAAACAGAAAATTCCATGGGACTAGATCATACACTTTATTTGTATGCCTTTATTTTCAAAGGTTTATTCTAGATTTTGATGATTGTAAAGAAGATTATATACTGTTGAATGGTGGGAGTTGAGCTTGAAAAGGACATGTTGGTACCTTTCAAATTACTCTTGTTGTGGGCCATTTCTTTAACCTTCTATGGGTCTTAGAGGTGATGAAACAACTTTCAATAGTCTATAACTTTTTTTGCTTGTTTCTTGAGAATACATGTATAAGGACTCATAGCTATTCTTGTAAAATAACTGCTCTTAGTCTTTTGAGATAAAAGTTGCAAAAATCATTTTGTTCTGGTGCTAAGGAAATATATGATATAAACATCATCTCCTAATCCTAAGATACTCTGCCGATTCTAACAATGGCTATTGTTTTCATCCTTTTTTTGGCATGTTAAGCTATGGAAGCGTAGTTGTACAACTTAGACAAAGTTGTTTTCGAAGCCATGGGTACTGAAAATCCTGGCCGTCCAAGTTTTCCCATAACAGCTTCTAACACACCCTTTGATACAGCACCTCCAACAGTAACACCATTTTCAGCTTCTGGCCCTGTTGTTGGATCAGAAGCCACTGGATTTAGACCTACTTGGTCAGCTCCTCCTCCAACTATCGCATCTTCTTTAGTGTCCCGACCTGCCATTGGATCAGAAGCCCCTGGATTTAGACCCACCCAGCCTCTCACGTTTCATGATCCATCTTCGTCTTCTCCATCACCATCCAATGTGCTACCCACTATTGGAGTCTACCCAAATTTCCCGATGCCAGAATATTCCTCTACACCTCAAGCTCCACCATTTCGAGCTCCACCAGTTGGGCAACTACCATTTCAACCACCTGTGGGCCAAGTAGCTTCCACACCCTCTTTCCGTCAAAGCCAGGTTCCTTTAGTGCCAATGGGATCTCCACCAACAAGTGCAAATGGTCCTCAACCTTCATCAGATTCATCATTTCTTCAACCAAGGCCTAATTTTCAGCCATCTTTTCCTCCAACAGTGTCATCTTATCCAGCTTCCACGGTTACATCTCAACCACCTTTACTTGGATATGCAAAGCAATTCAATGCTGTTTCTCAACCAACCCTCTTGCAATCCCCTTTTCAAGCCCAACAAGGAAGTAATGTACCTGGTGCAACCATGGCATCTACTCCATCTGTTTTATACCAAGGAGGCTATGCTCAAGCTCCACCCATGGCTACCCCTTTCGGCTCAACAGATCAACTACAACATCCAGGCTATATGCCTCCTGCTGGTGGCGTCCATAGTTTGGCAGAAGATTTCAACTCCCTATCTATTGGGTCTGTTCCTGGGTCAGTTGATCCTGGAATTGATTCAAAGGTGTTACCAAGGCCATTGGATGGTGATATGGAGTCAACGTCATTGGGTGAGGCATACTCCATGAATTGTAGTACTAGATATTTGCGTCTTACCACTAGTGCCATGCCAAATTCCCAGTCCTTGGCTTCAAGGTGGCATTTGCCTCTTGGAGCAGTTGTTTGTCCCCTTGCTGAAGCTTCTGATGGGGTTAGTGTCTGCAAATTCAACTTGAATTTCAATTTAGATTTGCTAGAATTTCAGTTTATAAGAACTCTTATTATCTTCCTTCTATATTGCCATTATTTTTTCTGTTCAGGATGAGGTTCCAGTAATTAATTTTGGTAAAAGTGGCATCATCCGTTGTAGAAGATGTCGCACTTATGTGAATCCATATATAGCCTTTACTGATGCTGGAAGAAAGTGGCGCTGCAATATCTGCTCTCTACTTAATGATGGTACATCAAAAGGACTCTCTTCTCACTATTGCTATCATTACTTATACAGCTTCCTTTTGATTGGGACTTGTGTTGATTTTCTCCTAGCTTGTTTTGACTGATAATAATTGTCGTCTAATGAATTGAAAACTAAAGTTTGGAAAGACATATTTGTAGAGAAAGTATTCGGAGCATTAGACTTTTAATACAGTAATTTTTAATTTAATTCTTATTTTTTGGATGAGCAGCTCTTTGAAGGTTCTATTGGCTGCTGAATTTGCTGTTCTTGCCTTCAAATGGTTTGACAGATACTGTTTAACTTAATTGTATGTAATAGTTCACAGCTCTTTGGATTCATACTTTATTGGTTTTATGTCTGTCTAATTGCTTTTGATTGGTTATGCAATTGGAGGTTTTGTATTTTGGTCCTTTGTGCCTGGAATAATACAACTATTTATGCAAATTGCAGCTCTTTGGAGTCATCATTTATTGTTTTTATGTGTATATAATTGCTTTTAATTGGTTATACGTAGATAAGGTAGAACTCCTGGTACTTCAGAATATACATTGGTTCTTTGTATCTTAGAGAATGCAATTATTAGCAATTCTTACCTCATCACATGTGTCTCTTGTTTGATGTCTGGCATTCTTTGATTTTGGGAGTGCTTGCAATTTAGGACAAGTGTGTGGTTTTTGGCTGATGTATAACTCCTTATTTGTTTACTATATGATGGCATATGACCTGTGCTAGCTTCGTACTTAATGTTTTCTCTCTCTGTGGGCTTAAGACTTGTTCTCAAAATTAATATTTTTGGTGCAGCTATATTTCTACACTTTGCTGTGTTTTCATTGTTTTACATTGTGTATATGCCAGCGTACATGATATTAATATTGTACATATTATTCTCATGTTCAGTTCCAGGTGAATATTTTTCCCATTTAGATGCAACTGGCAGAAGAGTTGACTTGGACCAGAGACCTGAGCTCACACGGGGTAGTGTGGAGTTTGTTGCTCCAACTGACTACATGATGCGGCCACCTATGCCGCCACTATATTTCTTCCTCATTGATGTTTCGATGTCTGCAGTTCGAAGTGGTATGGTTGAGGTAAGCTTTTCCAGCTTAGCAATGCATTGTCTCCTATGAATGACTTGTGGCACTTTAATACATGTTGAAAAGATGTCTCAGCCATGAGATATCTGGTGCATACTCGTGTATTTACTTGAATATAAAGTTCGGTGATATGTTATGCAATCCATTTTGGGATCGGCTGCCAGAATGCAAATGTGCTTATGTTCACAAATCCTTTGATTTTATGAAACAAATTATATGATCCTTCCCAATGACTACTGGTTTTAGTGATTGTTTTGACATGTTCTGTTGGCCAAAATGAAGGATTTATGTTAACTAATATGCTTTAGGCCTTGCTCAGGTGCTGAACACATATTTCCAAGATGTTCAGGTGTAATTATGATTATTTGAAACAGAATGAATAAAGGAATGAGTATTGGTAAGATTTGTGTGCAACTGGATAAGACAAGATTGTGTTTTTAAAGTGACTTTTTGGTTTTTAAAAACTTCTCATTTAGATTGTGATCGTCATAAAAAAATCAGAGGCATGATTGCTCGACACCTCTTTTTTTTTTTGCACCTTATTCTTGCTAATTCAAGTATGGAGCTGATCACTACTGCATGGACGCACGAGTGCCTGCTTTTGTTTAGAACTATATCAACTTTTAAGTTCTTCATGTAGGTTTTGATTTGAGTTAATGCATGCATAAGCACAATCTGTTTTTTCTTGACCTTTTCCGTTTTGTAGGTTGTAGCTCAAACTATTAAATCTTGCTTGGATGACTTACCTGGCTTCCCAAGAACACAGATTGGGTTTATCACTTATGACAGTACAATCCACTTTTACAACATGAAGGTAAGTGATTTGCAATTACTGCGAGTGTTCATGCACTTTGTTATTTGTCCAACTAATCTGGCAACCAGCTGATAAATGTTAAATTTCTCTTGGTGACAGTCATCTTTAATGCAGCCTCAAATGATGGTTGTTTCAGATCTAGATGATATATTTATTCCGTTGCCTGACGATCTTCTTGTTAACTTGTCTGAGTCAAGAACTGTTGTGGATGCATTTTTGGACAGTTTACCCTCTATGTTTCAGCAAAATATGAATGTAGAATCTGCTTTTGGTCCTGCTCTAAAATCAGCATTCATGGTTATGGTTGGTATTCCTTGCACCTACTGCTTTTTTTTTTATTTTTTTTATAGGAATATCAAAACTGCTGAAATATAGTTCCTTGTGAAAAGATAGTTTGTTTTACTGAGGAACTAAGTTGATGGTGAGAACAATTTGATCTACAATAGTTGAAGACGAGCATTGTATTCGATATCTGTATGTTCTCTTTAAGGAAATTTTTTTGTCTTTTAATGAGTCTTGCAAGTAACTTGGTTGTTGTTTCTGTGCTCTTCTAGAGTACCTTGTTCATTCAATTACTATGCCCTTTTTACACTTTCTTGGATTTCCACTTTGCAGAGCCAACTTGGTGGAAAGTTGCTGATATTTCAGAACACAATGCCGTCTCTTGGTGTTGGCCGCTTAAAGTTGCGTGGTGATGATGGTCGTGTTTATGGAACAGATAAAGAATATACTTTGAGAGTACCAGAAGATCCATTTTATAAGCAAATGGCTGCTGATTTCACCAAGTACCAGATAGGAGTTAATGTGTATGCATTTAGTGACAAATACATTGATATAGCCTCCTTAGGTATGACTTTGCTTTAGCTTTCCATTTATTCTGACCACACATTAGAACATAGTCATTTTAAAATTGTGGGATCCATGCAACCAAGGTGGTGTCTGGTTTTCTACTTGCTTTATCCTTCCACAATTTCAACTGTTATGGAGAACATTAAATTTTAAGATGAGCTTTTGGAAGTCGGGTTTTCACTCATGCTTTAAAATGTTTTACATGGCTGATGTGTGTTATTTGCATAAGATAACATGATACATTCTTTTGTTTGTTGATCTGAACATTTTCTGGGATACGAATTATGGTTCTTTCCTGTACTTTTGTTTGTGGGGTCTCTTATTTTTTTTTTTGGTTACTTAAAGTCTTCAATTTTCCTTTGATATCCCTTATTTCCTGTGCCTTAACCATCTCTAAGAGGTTTTGCTCTTTCTAACAAGTTGCTGCTTTTTTCTTGTCTTTTGAGATTTTCCAAATGGTTCTTGTTACATGTTTACAAAGTATTTTTTGTATCTTCTCCTCTTCCTCTTCTTCATTTTTATGATATTCTCCGTTTGGATGCTTAATGTAACATTTCCCAAAATCTCCATGAAATGAATGCTGATTAATTGTTAATTGATTTAGCTTATTGCTATCTCTTTTGCAGGAACTCTGGCAAAGTATACTGGAGGACAGGTGTACTGCTATCCCAGTTTCCAATCAACTAATCATGGAGAGAAGTTGAGACATGAGTTAACCAGAGATCTTACTAGGGAAACTGCCTGGGAAGCTGTCATGCGTATAAGATGTGGAAAAGGTCCTTTCTTAATGGATTATAAGCTTCACGTTTACAACCCCACATGAATGTCCATTGTTTTATTTATTTGTCAAGGAAAAGAGGTAGCTAATGCTTTCCTACTGATTTTGTCCTGTATATGCAGGAATTCGGTTTACATCGTATCACGGGAACTTCATGCTAAGATCCACTGATTTATTAGCTCTTCCAACTACTGATTGTGATAAAGCATATGCAATGCAATTATCACTTGAAGAGACTTTACTGACTAATCAGACAGTATATTTCCAAGTTGCCTTGCTGTATCCTTTGAGTCCGAAATTTTTTCTTTTTGAAAATAAGTACAAATTTTTTTGGTAGATTCTTAGTTACATCTGCATAGATATACTGTTTGACAACAAATTCTTTTTATAACAAGCTGGCCATTGAATTTCTGTGACTATTGCAGCCATCTAAATGTCTTGCTGATGTATCAGATCATGTCTCTAAATTTTCCTTCAAGGGCTTATAATTCTGGATACTTTGCGGTGATTTGTTTCATACTGTGTGGGTTGAGATTCTCGTTCCTCACAAATGAAACCAATGTTTATTAAGTCAGGCCAGTGCAACAGTATTTATCTCCTCTTTCACCTTTACTGTTTCTTCTGTTGTTACAGATGGTTCCTTTGACCTCCACTCATTTGTTTGTGTTACTGAGTTAAAATTGGTAGTGCTGCTTTTGGATATATTCATGATTTTCTTAACCATTTAAAGGTATACTGCATCTTGTGGAGAAAGACGTATTAGAGTACACACTGCAGCAGCTCCAGTGGTTTCAGATTTGGGGGAGATGTATCGCCAAGCTGACACTGGTGCTATTGTTTCTTTGTTTTCTCGGTTAGGTAGGTCTCAGATTATTCTAGCGTTAATACTAGATCTTGATTTTGAGTATAGTTTCTGAGGATCATAAATATTTGCAGCAATTGAGAAAACTTTCTCTCACAAGTTGGAAGATGCAAGGAATTCTTTACAACTAAGGATTGTAAAAGCTCTAAGAGAATATAGGAATCTTCATGCTTCAGTGCATCGCTTGGGAGGCAGGATGATATATCCAGAGTCTCTGACGTTCTTACCTTTGTATGGATTAGCTCTTTGTAAGTCAGTGCCTCTCCGAGGAGGGTATGTTGATGTTCAGTTGGATGAACGTTGTGCGGCAGGATTCACTATGATGGCATTACCTGTTAAAAAATTATTGAAGCTGTTATATCCTAGCTTGATTAGATTAGATGATAATGTTTTGAAGGTAAAACTATTGCCTGCACTTGACAGGTACTACATAGATTCAGTAACCGTAAATGGTAACGATGCAGTTTCATCTTATTTCTGCAGGCATCTGTCATGTCTGATGACTTCAAAAGCATAATGAAGAGGCTACCACTAACAGCAGAGAGCCTGGATTCTAGAGGCCTTTATATATATGATAATGGTTTCCATTTTGTTGTTTGGTTTGGTAGAATGCTCCCATCTGATATAGCGATGAATCTACTCGGACCAGATGCTGCAGCAGACCTATCAAGAGTATGCACTTGCACTTGAACTAACCCTGTTGTTGGAGTCGTACTTTTTGTAAATCACATGATTTATGCTTCTCAATCAGCGAGGGACATGTTGTCTAAATAGGACAGTTGTATGGGTATTGGTCTTCAATGCTACTGGACTAATGTGACCTTTGTTTCTGTGGATCTTGTCTTGGGTATCAGTCATATTAGATCTTTCCTAGGCATTGAACTAAAACTAGATAAATCCATTAGAGAAAAAAAATTGATGGTAACAGGCTGAATTGAGGTTTTCTTTGAACTAGGGGATTTACTGGAAACTCTTTTATTGTTATTGTACCTTGTGCATCACCTTGTTCCTTTCAAGTTGGTGGTAGACTGTCTCTATTTGTACTGTGACTAAAATCCAGTGAAACTAGGTTAACTTTTCTTGCTGTGTAGTTCAGGTTACACTTTGTGAGCAGGAAACTGAAATGTCAAGAAATTTAATGGGGATACTCAAGAAGTTAAGACAGAGTGATCCTTCTTATTATCAGCTGTGCCATCTTGTAAGACAAGGTCAACAGCCGAGAGAAGGCTTTCTCCTTGTGAATTTTTTGGAGGACCAGATTAGTGGTACCAATGGTTATATTGATTGGATGCTGAATTTACATCGACAAGTCCAGCAAAATGCCTGAAACAAAGGTAATGAGAACAATTTGCTTTTAAGAAAAAAACTAATGACAAAAGCTTGACCAAATTTAGATGCAGGATAGATCAAATTTACATGGATGATATATTTTCAAAATTTTACATGTTAAGACTTTGATATAACTACCCAAGTTGTATGCATACAGATGGAAAAAAAAAATAGTCATATGAAATACCTCGATTGAATACAAGGTAAAGCTAGACATGATTGTTAGTTTCTATTAGCATAATTATTTAATCACTATTTTCATCCTGTTCCTAAGTTGTTTGATGGAACTGTGTCAAACCTAGATTTTATTCAAGGTGGAAGTGTGATGCAAAGGAAGCGATTCTCAGTCTTTCTCTGAGTTGCTTGTTCAAAAATTGGAAATATTTCGTGTGTTAACGCACTTTTCAATGGTGACATCTTTCTGCTATGCAGGTTTAGGATTTGTTTCTCTGAGCAAAACCAGGTGTAGAGTGATGAAATGTTTCTTCAATGATATAATAAGTGAGGACCCATCCTTGGGATCACCTAGTAAATACGGATGGTCGAGTTTAAATGATTCCACATGGATGATTTTGGGACATCAATTTATTTGGATCACCGGGGGATTCAATAACTAGGAAAGGTGTATGTTTGTAGAGATTAGGATGGTTCTTCAATTGACAAGTACAAAATGCACTTTAGATTTTCATGTTACTTAACAATTATTTTTCAACAATTTTTTGTTGCCTATATACATGAATTTTCTTGTTTTCCAAATATTTGAAATTGAAATAAAATGGAAATAATGTAACCTTATAATTTGGTTGGTTAACGTCCCAAATATAAAAAATTGACATATTTATACCTTATCAATGTAAATATTGTACTTACCTTTCCGTTACGCGCTTTTCGTTGCATAATGTTTTACTAATGTTATAAGCTAAATAATTTCGACGAAATTTCCCATTCATCCCTCTATAATTTATGTTAGTTCCATCTTTTGATTGTACTCTTTTAACAAAAACCCTTAATTTATTTAAAATTACTAGGGTTAATCTGAGTCTTTTGTTACCCTATTACTTTTACATCATATTTAATTAGTATGAAGTAGGATCAATTCCTAGCTATCAGCTCTACTCATAACTTAATGGGTCAACGAAATAATTTTAGCTGGCGGGTCATTCTAGCTGTTTGACGCGAAGGCACATATTTTGTGATACATGCCCCCGGTTACTAAGCTATATCACCTTTCAAATCCAGTTTTTTGCCTTATTCATAACCACACGAACCAGCGGAGTAATTATTGCAAAAAAAAATTAAAACATGATTCCTACTTCATTTCTCTATAGACAATTATCTTCATGGAAGGAAATTAGGATTATTTACCGATGGAGTGATTTCTAAAAAAACATGGAAATATGTGACATAAGGTGTAAAACTAAGTGTTTTATCCTAAATTAATCTATATGTTTATGTTAACGTACTTATAACCGAACTTCCTAAACCAATGTCTCTCACAAGTTCAACAACATTGTTCAAGGCTAAGTTAACTAACACAAAATCCAGTAATTCCCTATTCACATACAATCCATCACATAGACAACAAAGAA
>JANIMX020000161.1:1952201-1972357 GCA_024582655.2 Erythroxylum kunthianum | reverse complement strand
TGTTGAAGACACGCCCATAATGACATGGGCGTGCCACTAGATGTGGCAGGGTTATGGAGGACACGCCCAGGGTGACACAGGCGTATCACTGGGCGTGTAGATCCTATGGAAGCAAGTCTAACATATTTAAACACATTTTAAGTGAGAAAAACTTATAGAATTCAATCACAAACTCTAGACAAAAGAGTTCTGGGTTAGAGAGGTGCAAAAGAGGGTTGAATCCTCTAATATTTTTCATTGAGTTGGGCAGAAACTTGTTGTATGTGAGTGATTCTTCTTGCTTCTTCTCTCTAGAACATCATATTTGACTAGCATATTGTTTGGTGTTCAAACCATCACCTTGGAGGTTCCATTTTGCCATCTATATGTTGATCAACATTAGAGACATTTGTTGAGGATTGTTAAGTGGTTTACTACAACCCAACAACTGCAGATTGAAGATCAAAGTGAAGAAAAGAAGGAGACATTGTGAGGTACATATCTTCTTCTTTGCATGTTCATGTCAAATTAGCTCTAATTACATAAGTGATTCTGGGTATTTTGGTTTTAATTTTTAAATTTCCGCTGCCTATACATGTATATGATAAATGTATGAAACCCTACAACTATTTTTCAAACTTTGTACCAAAATTATAAATTTACACAAAATTCATAATTTTTTTAATTTACCTTTTCTTTTTGAAACTTTCTTTTTTCTTTTCCCACCATAATTAGTATTATCATTCTTGAAATTTCAAAAGTCTTAAAAAGCATTTTTTCCTCTCGTGGCTTTGAAAGCACGATCGTGGCTTCACCAAACAGGACTGAAACCACGATCATGACCTCAAAATCACGCTTGTGACTTGCCAGCAACAGCAAATGACAGCGAATCACTGTAGGTTTAATGAATAAAAAGACGAAGGAATATTCAGGAGGCAATCCCGAGGCTGCCAGCTAAGAACAGAAGACATATTTTTACGAAGAACGAAGAAAACAAGAGCAGTCAGCCATTGGTGTTCATTGTGTTAGAGACGCCATTCTTCATATTTTGAGCTGCACATAGTCATAGGACACAGTAGGATACAAAAAACATTTTTTTTACATACAAATATTTTTGTGGTTTTCATTTGCACCTGCATAATGTCAACATGAATATTATGGTTGTTGAGATTGTTTTTGTTATGATGCGTAGCTCAGCTTTATATAGAGACTACTTTTGAACTACCTTGTTAATTTGTTGTTATGATTTATTGAATGAGTCATATTTGTGATACACATTGTGCTTCATCCTGGCAATAGACCGAGAGGGTGAGTTAAGGAATCCTGGCAATAGATTGAGAGGGTGAGTTAAGGAATTTGTGTTGGGTAGCAGGACGAGAGTTAACTCCCAATAGACCTGTTCATATTCAGGCTTTATCATTTAGTTAGAAGAGAGATCTCGGCTATTTGAAAAAGTTACCTATAGGATCACTTCACATTTAGTTCTACAGTTAAGAGAAATTGGTAAGACTAGAGATAGCGTAATTAATCTTAACTTGTTAACTAAGGACAACTAAGTACAGCTTGTGAAAGTGTAGTTAGTACAGTAGAACATCTTGGGTCGAATATAAATTTGATTAACCAAAGCAAGAGGGAGACAAGGTGGGGAAAAAATAGTTTCTAGTTTTAAACCTCTGAAATCCAAGTTCTGCATTTTTTCACGTTACTCAGCATATTTCATTTTTATTATTGCTATTTAAATTCCAGTTTTAGTTCACAATCATTCTCTGTTTTATTTTTTACTAATCCCACGTTGCTCTTGAACATATTAATCCCAAAGTAAAAAGTTGTCTTAAATCATTCCCTGTGGATCGATATCTGTTTTTTTACTACAAGTTGCACCCGTATACTTGCGGTTTTGAGCGTAAAAATAGTTAGAGGTTTTACATCCCAACAACTACTGGAGTCATATACCCCTATGATTTTCCCATTAGGGTAATGATTGATATTAGAGATCAGTTTCCATTCCTTGGAAAATACTTCAACAGTATTCGATTTTCCTACTTCAACTGGTTTCAAGTAGCCCAACAATGATAATTTTGTTCTGTATAATGGTGTCCCTTATTTCTAGTTGTTTAAGGGGTTTTCTAGCCCCACTTACATTCCATGATAGGATATTCATTGTCATTTATGAGTTTCCCCAGACTGATTCTTTTTCTTTCTCCCTGACTTCCTCCGATTGGCAATTTCAAACCCAATATTATCTGTGCTAGGCTGTGGTTCATATGAGTTGCACTATAGTGGTATATGGCTACTATTTAGGACCAATTGTGTGGTAGGTGTTTGGGGTTCTGCTTCTTTTCCTGGCATAATGGTTCTACTAGGCTGATTCATTTCAACATTTGTACCTCTGTCATTATTGACTTGTTCAACTATTTCCCTTTTTTCTTGATTCACTGCTCCCTTCCTCACTAGTTTGCAAACTCTCCTCATTGTTGTCACTATTGTCCCTCAGAGTTACCCCAGGAGCTTCATGTGCAACTCCTTTAATTTTACTTGCATCTACAGTTTCCTCTAAGCTTAAGCTACCTTTCTGTTCTTGATAATTATTTCCAGTAATCAGTTCAGAATGATATGGTCATTTGAATGCCTTACCAGTAGGTTTCCAGATTTGCTTCCTCAGATAATTCGGTCCCCAAGCATAAGTCACCTTGAGCTGATCCTCAACTGCCTCTAGCTCCTCATTCAGTCTCATAAAGGGAATCACTTCAGGTAGATCCGATAATACAGTAACTAGTACACAAATGCATGCATAACTTACCCTCTTTACCTCATCAGTGGCTTGATCCAGTGCTATCGGTTTCCCTATATAGCTCGCTAAATAGCTAAGCCCCTTGGTTGTCCAGTACTCTAAGGGAACCTCATAGAGGTTGATCCAAATTGGTATGTTATCTGATTTGAGAGCTTCAAAATCCAGACCAGGCTTCTACATTTGAAGCAGTATCATCTTACCCTGTATATGCCATGGTTCCTCACGGATTACCACATTCACCTGTTCTTCAGTAGAGAACTTGAATATAACTATGTCTTTTGCATTCACCATCGTCTCTAACAAGCCATATTGCTTCCAATTATGTAGTGCTCATCACTGCATGATAGGGTAAGTTACCATTTTATCCAGGAAAAAACCGACTATAGTTGTCTTCCATCTGTTGATACCAGCTCGCAATATTTCCATTGGAGGATCAAATACCTCACTCGGGGGATGATATATCAATTTTTGTTCTACCGCAACATCTCCTACAACCTGAGTCCAGGTTCTTCGCTTGGGCATGATTTTAGCTTGAGTTTCCACTATTACTGCTTCTGTTTATTTAGTGGTTGGTAGAGGTAGGAAGTCCACCCCGATGGTTCCATGCATGAACCATCGGGTAAAAGGGTTGTTCCACGGTGCATATGGGGGTATTAACATCGAAATGTATGTAGTGGCTATTAGCACCAATGTCGGGTTGAGCAGAATGTTGAGGAAGGGAGGAGAAGGGAAGGTAGGTGTTGAGGGGCACCTTGCGGCGATCAGCTACCATACAAGGAATCAGATTTCCACAAGAAACTAAAGAGCTCCTTTGACCAAAGTTATTAATTTACTTTTGTATTTTTGATAAAATTGTTGAGTTATAAATCTTTTACTATATTATTATTCATCATTAGACTAATTTTGTTATAAATTAAAAGTTTAAATATTTTATTATTATTTTACTAATTTTAATTAATATTATATATTTAAATAAAATTTAAGATTTTAAATATAATTTACCTTTAAATCTTAAAAAATATGATATGAATAAATCCATAAATGTTTTCAATTTTAATAAATGAGTGTCTAAAGTAGACTTGACAAACCGATCCACCCAACTCGAAATCAACAAGTTAGGCTCAGTTTGATTGAGATTCAGGTCAAGCTTTAGGTTTGATTTAAAAAAAAGCAAGTCTTGGATCGGGCTCAGGCTCAGGCTTTAGCTACCCAAGCCCATTAGCTGTAAGAAAAACGGCATCAACGCCATTTTTTTTTTAATTTAAACAGTTTGAGCTAGACTGAGTCGAATTTCTGTCTGCTCGAGCCTGGGCAGATTCGAGCTCGAGCTTGATTGCCTCAGGCCTGAACAAGTTCGGCCTAACCCAATTCATTGCCACCCCTAATCTAAAGTTCTCAAAATGATAAATTTTACCTTATCAAATATTTAAACGTTTAGCTTATATATTGGAATTAAGAAATACACTTCTATTTTTCTTTAAAAAAATATCATTTCTACGTCCATTTAAGTAAGAGCTGTTTCATGGGACGGTAATGCTTATTTAAATTTTTGTAACAATTTTAAAGATAGATATGTGTCTTTAACATTAAATCTCTCTATCCTAATTAATAAAAATTCATTTTTAAAAATGTTTTAAGAGTTATTTGATTTCACTTTTATTTTTTGGCTTAGTATTTAATTTTTAGTTTTTAAAAATTTTGGTTGAAATTTATAATAAAAATTAAAAAATTGAATCATTTTTAATTAAAATTTGTAAGAAAATTAAAAATAAAATATGTTTGATTTTATAAAATTCAATTTATTTCTTAATATGCCTAATTTTATTCTTAAATTAATTTTAATGTACAATAATATATTATTTTATTTTAATTTAAATATTAAATAGTTGATGGCTTCTTTTACCTTGTATTGTTATTAGTGCACAAATGTTTTTATCCATTCAACCAGTTAAAATTTAGTTGGAATTGTTATATTACATTCCAAACTTTGCCACTAGAGATTTTACTTACATTTTCAAGCCTTAATTACTCTTAATTCTATTAACCAAATTATGATTTTTTAATCTCTATTGAGTTTTAAGATATTAAAAGCTAACATAACATCAATTATGTTAACATGGAGATTTTGAATCAATTTTAACCTAACAACTCTTATCATGAGTTTTTCTCTTAAATTATAGATGACCAATTTAAGACAATCTCATATGATGAAATAAAAATGACTTAAAATATATACATGCTTACAAAAATACTTGGTAAACAAACTAAAAAGCTAAAGGCTTACAAAAAGTATGACCGAAAATAAGTGAAACTTTAAGCCAATGCTTAGAAATCATATGCCTAGTTTGTGCAGTTGCTCGACTCTATGTGTAAAGTAACACCTATCTTTAAAAGTACAAGATCCTTTCGTAAGATATTTTTTCAAAGCTTAGTCTTAAAATTGTTGTTTGTTACATAAATCTTTTTTTTTTTAGAAAATGGTAATATTTATTGACATGTTAAGGTACAAAGTAAAAGCCTGAAATTATACACAGTGAGGCCCCCCCTTGAAGAGGAATACTAAGCTATAAGAGCAACTCCTAGGAATTGATCACTTAAGTTACATCATCCAGATAGTAAACTAAGTGCATTAAGGAAGATTTAAATCAACTTCCATCGAGTTTTCATATCATTACTGAAGTTGTGTTTATGACAATGAGGCATACAAAGACCTGCTTTGGGATGGTTACTTCTTGGACAAGAGCTGAGTTTGAGGTGGACTTGAAAATTCTGTTATTTCTCTTTGACCATATGGTTGAGACAGTATACGATAGGGTTGTGAGTGTTAGCCACATATTGCATTGATGGACACTATCGAGATTGGTACTACATGAGATTATAGAAGACCAGATGAGAGGAGGGTTGAGATAGCCACACCTTTGCATAATGGAGCACCATATTTGTTTCGAATATTCACATGAAAAAATAGATGATCATGGGACTCTGCATCATTCTCACATAATGAATATCTGTTGGGAATGTGCTGGTATTTACCAATTCTGTCTAGGGTGGGTAGCTTTAGCTTGAAGGTTTGCCGCGTGATTGCAGATTTACTAGGATTGTAGTGCTTGTTCCACACCACTTGATGCCATTGGTACATAGATCTTTATAAGATAAGCTCGTAGGCTTCCCAAGCTCCTACACTTTCTCTTTAAACATGCACCCTTCATGTATGTTCTACTTGTTACTGAAACTGAAATAATTTATAAACAAAATTTTTCATAGAAATCCTAAAGTAATATGAAAGAAAAAAAATTAACTACATTATTGGACCTGTTTATAATTGTAATAGCATCCTTTGCTCTTCCAATCTTTTAACATCATCCTCAATCATTATCAATCATTTCATTCCAATATTCTTAAAAAAATAGTTAATTGACAGTTATATATGATAAATTTACTAAAAGACGATCCAAGAAGATAGTCAATAATGCATCAAACACATAAACACGAGAGCTGAAAAAACTTGTTTGACCATTTCAAAAACACATGCAACTTGCCTATTATATTAATTTTTCAATAATACTCAAAGGCTACAAGATCTACTTTCTCATTTTCACACTTCAAATACACAAAAAAGAATTAACATAGATCAAATAATTGTCATCAAAGAGTTACCTAATAATAAGGACAAACATGCATAAATGTATTTAATAATAAATCCAAATTATATTTAATAAACATCATAATAAGACGCTTACACTAAGTGTCTTCAAATATATACAAAGAAAAGTATTATAATTCTATAAAAAAATCCACAATACTTTATACAAAAAATACAAAGTTCAAAAAGTAAAGTAATAATAATATCCTAAAACTACAATATCAGATATAACGATATCTCCATTGATGGTTTTAAGAAATCCAAACTTTGCTCCCCCTTTTATACCTCTCCTAGCCTTTTTATCCTCAATGTTTGGTTGTTTTCACATATTTTTCTCTTACACTTGGCCGACCTTCTTATTCATCACTCAATATATCATTAGAATTCTTATTTTCAACTTCACCTTCATTATTTGTAAAGTTAAACCTCTAAAGTAGTAACGTGAAAATATTTTTAGTAATTGAACAATCAATGATGGAAGCTAAGTATTCTATAGTATCCATATAAAATAAATCAAACACATTATGACTTATATAATAAAAATTAAGGAAAATAGAAATTATACAAAAAAAACACCATGATTACTTATATCTCAGCTTTATATAGGAAAATAAACATGCTTGTGAAGTCTTATAATAATTAAGCATTAAATTAAGAATATGCAGGGCATTAAAGATTATGAAAATCCAATGTTAAAGAACCAATAAAAAGTAGTGAAAGTAGTATTAATGGACCAACTCATAGATAACTGAGTAATATTTTTTTGAAAATAAAAATTGAATTAATAATTATAAGGAGGGTTTATATGTAATTTCAAGACTAGGTCTTGAACATTATAACTCATAAGAGAGACTTGTATGGTCTAAAATATTCCAGGTGTAAAATTTTGCTTCTTTCACGCGTATCCCCTCATCCCTGGGCGATTTCCACGCAGTGTTCCCCTCCGCTTTTAAGATGCCTTATGTATCTTACTATTTAAAGTTCCTCCAGTTGCTATGTCTATCATCTGCCTAGTTGAAGGATTCAAACTATTATAAAATGTCTAAACCTATAACAATATAAGATGTTTGTGGTATGGACATCTCCTCAGTAGGTCCTTAAACCTCTCCCGTGTATCATGTAATTGTTCTTACTCAATATGAACATAAGAAGAGATATTATTCCTCATAATGACAGTTTTGGCTGGTGGGAACTACTGCATTAAAGTTTTTAAGACATTTGGTCTTACATAGTGATAGATCACCTAAGTAGAGAATTTAACCACTTCTTAGCTTGATTCCTCAACAAAAAGGGAAATAGTCTCAATTTGATTATACATCAATGGCTTTATTAATCCTAAATGTATTGCAAATCTCCAAAATAATTGCTATATAAGCGCTCAAATCTTTATCTTACTACCAATCAAAATGAAAAAAAAATGTTGCACCATCTGAATGATATTTTGTTCGATCTCAAAATTGTTGGTCGTAACAATTGGCTTGACGATACTGGATCCAGTTCTAGTCAATGATGAACTCGTATATTCAAACATATTCATCTACAATTCCACCATGATTACTGGTTACTTGATTTCAAATTCTTGCTTGAACTCTTATTGCTTCTATGTAAGTCATATTCTAAGATTCTAAAGAAATGTTCTCTCAATTGTTGGATGTTCTTCAATAAACTCAGATGGATTGTTTTGGGTTATAAACGAGCAAAGCTCCAAACATATTAATAAAATAAAGAGGAGTCAACAATTAAAAATAAAAGAAAATAAATGCGAAAGAAAAATAATGGATGAATTAATAGAAATCAAGAATTCATAATATATTAGTCCCCAACAATGGTATAAAAAACTTAATATATTTATTCTCTTACCCTATAGATCTTTCTAAGCTAGTATACCTTTTGCTTCTATAGTATGGGTTATTGAGTACTAAATGTCAATCTCACAAAGACTACGAGTATTAATAGTATCCATTTTCCTATTATATAATTGACAAATAATATAGATGATGATTGATCAAAATTAAAAAGAAAATAATAAACTAAAATAAATTAACATAATTAATTAACTGTAATAGGGACTAAACTAAGAAACATTCAATAAAGATAGTGGTGCCTAGATTGTAAATCCCCCAAGGACTTCTCATGCAAACAAGACTTCAAACATCAAATTTAATCTAAAGTTCAACGGGAAAATTCCTCATTTATGTTAATATCTTTCTCAATATTATTATCAACTAATCCTAGGATGATTAATCGAAATCTCTTTCTAATTAAAACCCTTAGAATTTCATTACCTAATTTATGAATTCCTCTATTATGTTGGATCCTAATCCAAATGATTTATAACAACCTATCTCTAGGATTGCATGCAACTCTTTTCCATTATGCTAGATCAATTCAAATAGATGATTTATCAATCTCAATTGCTTGAAATCAAATGTGAATTAATATACTGATAATATTCACTCAAAAATAATAAAGAACACAATCGAATCTCAATAAAAGTAAAGAATAAATTAGACTAAATTGAAATCACTACCTATTCTATCCCAAGGTTGATCTTCTGTAGGTACCAAAAAGATTTAGTTCCTTGTAATGAAAGATATAGAATCAAACATAAAGGAAAAATAAAAAAATCAAAACAAACATAATGAAATCCTTTTTAATCTTCATAAACTAATTTTAAATCGACGGAAATCCATTCCGAACATATACCCTAGTTTATTCTTCAATCTTTCTCTCGTTATAGGTCTTCCAATTAAGCCTTTTAAGCTTCCTTCTCATTCTACCTTTCAATTTTTCCTTTTAAATATTGAAATATTGAAATTCAGATTATGGATGATATACGAACAAGTACACAGTCGTGTAATAGGCTGTGTACTTTAAAAAAGATACAAAATCCTTTCTGGAGCAAACACTCGAATGAACATGAACATGGACATATGTTGTGAACATGAGCTCATCAACAGCCAACACAAATGTGTACCTCTTGAACATGACCGTGTATTATAAGAATCAATCAACACGCCTCAGACTCTTCAAACACAGCCATGTACTTATCATACAACTTTATAACTTGGTCAAAAACAACTCCAAAATACTTCAAACTTGTTTGAATTCGCTCATTTTTCTCCAAATAAGTTAATTACATCTTGAAAAAAAAATGAAAGAATTCAGTATAAAAAACAATAAAAACTCTCATAAATGCACTAAATATAAATCTAAAAATATAAATGATTAAACACTTATCAGGTGGTTGAAAGAAGCAGGGAGAGGAAGAGAGAAAATAATAAGAAAATACAAGACTTCGGCTGTGATAAAACCACGTGAAGATACATCTTTTTGATTAATTATCAAGTTTAACATATAGATAAGAACAAACCCAAGTTTACTTTCAACGACTTAATTAAGAACATAGTTTGTGCACATTTGTTATTTCACCAAAATAAAATAAAATAAAATTGAGCATCTTTACTTATCAGCAGAGCTAAAAAGATAATGTAGAAGTTTAACAATGGAGCTAATGAAAGCTTAATTCTCCATTGCCACAGGGAGATATATAAAAACTAAAAAGTATGACAAAGCACCTGTAAATATAAACAAGTAGATTCCAGTCTCCTCCTAGTGGTTTTTGACTCTTTCTCTTCAGACAAAAATGGTTGTCCTAAGTACTACGGGAAAAAAAAATGTTGTGCTAAGCAATCTTGCATTCATCTCAAGGCATCGTTTAACGTTACAAGTTGTTGAGGATAAGCTTCACTCTCTAATCAATTGAGAAAATATTAGTTACATCAATTTGATGGTTTTCATATAAATTAACTGCAAAAAAATACAAGAGATTAATCGGATATAGGTTATCTATTGTATGCAATTTTTTCATTGTTTTTTTTTTCGAAGTGGTTGTATCAACCTTTTACTTGATACGTAAGAATAAAAATATTAGTTTTAAAATATTTAAAAATGCTTACAATAAGAATGTATATAAATAAATAAAAAATCATACACCCCGACATAATCTCCAACCTGAACTACATTGAGGATGAGATTCGTTGAAGAGTAGACGAAGATCATGGTAATGATGAATAATTCAACGACTACGGCAATCCCGTATGTTTTATAGGAGGAAAGGGAATACTATAAACTAACATCTAATAAGTTTTACATCTTCATCACACAAATCGATTGATGAATCTTGTTTATCTTTTGGTTTTATGTTGACAAATCCTAAACCCTCCCAACGTTTCCCTCAAAATTTTAGACCAAAGGTATAAGGCACAAATCCTTCTGAAAGACCAATGAGCTCAGTGGTCAGTAGTGAATGATGCTACAAATGCATGTTCATGTTGATTCCCAATTCAAAACTAAAATGAACGGTGGGCTTGCTGAGATAAGTGATATGCCATAGACCATTAGAAGGGAGATCCACTTCAATTTGGCCCTGCTGTCAATATGGCTCGGGTGGGAAGACTTACAAATTCCAGACAGCAAATGAAACTACCCGTAAACCAATCAAATCAGATGCCCCCCAAGCAAACAAAATGTTGTCCGAATGGTACATAGTCACAATTGAGAGATAAAATAGTTTGCAACTCGAACTGGAAATGTTTTACAAATTGATTTCATGACACAATCAAGGGCAGAAGAAAACAAAGTAGTCTATTTACATCAGATGCCTACATTTAACCTCTCTATTCTGGCTTTCTGCAAAACTTGTTGAATGACCGATCCTTGAGATGAATAATGATTACAAACGCTGAGAAAATGACGATATGAATCCCCTTGTCACTAGAAAAAATTCTCAATTATTATTTATCAAGATAACCGATTAGTAATATGATCCCAACAACTGGGAGAGACCACAAACTCTGAACGACATATAAATCATGCAGGGAAGAGCATTATGATTTCAAAAATAACCTTCAACAGTCAAATCGCTCTAACTTGGCAAAATAAAAAGGGTTTGACACCTTCAAGTGTAAATATTGTCTTATCATGATCTTCCCGCCAAAACTTCATCCAATATATCCCACTAACAACCTCATCGCTGCCAGAAACGCCCTTGTTGCCTCTGTCCTTGCATGCGTCTACACAAAGATTTGACCAAATTATAATGCCAGTCAAAGAAGAAAGGTTATGAGAACACACTATCTAGCTGAAACAAAGCTAGCCTCATAGATTTCTATAAAAGCTAGGAAAAGTAAGAAAGTAACCTCTGATAGTCTTTAGAACGCTCAATGAACTCTTTTGCAATGTCCTTCTTTTCATAAGAAGCTAGAACTGTTCTGATATCAGCTGGACTAGCACGCGCAACAACTGCACACAGCATGTGAATGTCCTTTATTATTCAACAGAAGATCAAGTATGGTATCTTCAAGGATAATGTGGCCAAGGGAAAGCTTCACAAAAAGATGTAAATGAGAAATGATAAAGGCATCTAGAAGTTCAACAAATATACTTCTATCTTGTCAGAGTTGGCACTTTAAAAAGTTTCCCCTTCATGAATTTATGTGGATATGAGTTCTAGAAATAGGGTTTGCAGCTAACTTACATTCAAGAAATGGAATGAGATCCAAAAGTGCTGTATCCAAAGGTGCATCCCCTTTCTCATCCATCTTAAATGGCTTAATTGGGACACTGTTTTCTGGTTGAAGACTATTCTCAAAACCATGTGCACTCACGTATAAAATTTTAGCTGGATCTCTATTGAGTTTCGTGAAATCCTGAAAATAAGAACTAGACCAATGATATCTTTTCATTATACTCTATGCAGCACTTATAAAATGACCAGCAACTATTCATAAAACCATTCAGTTCAGTAAAATTTAGAAGAATAAAGCCCAAGATCGAGTACAGAAGATAGATATAGAAGCAAATTCGTTTGGAGTAAATGGTTACTAAAGGTGGCTCCAGAAAAGCATGGTAAATACAGTTGCACTGATGCATTTTACCAGAAAGAAATACAGATTGAAAATAGTTATAAAAAATTGAAAAGAGAATGATGTTCCCAGGATCATAAAAATTAATACCAACTCATCCCATCGCAAATAAGCCTTATAAATAACCCAGCAGTAGTGAAGTGGATACTCTATACAGATATTTTACTAAGATCTTAACCTAGAGTCCACCAAATCATTCTAGTTATGCAAACTTGTAAAAGCATTAGTTAAGATCTAATAATACTTGCGTAGATTAACATATGCTATGATCTCGTATTTCTAACAACTTCACTACATTCCAGATAAGATAATTGAATCATAGGTTGAAGGATATGTCAATGCCTCTACGATCACACTAAAAACTATAAATGGGGCCTAGGAACTGTGTTGTGTATGGTATGGTTTCATCGCAAAACCACTCGCGAAGTATAACCAATGGAAGTAGTTGACAGAATTCTTTGTCCAACAACCATCCCAAGGATGGTCATGTGTGACCTCAGGTTATAAATCTATTGATTAAGTGGAGTATAGCCAGCTTATTCCCGTAGCATCAAAAAGAATTTTGAAAGTAATATGTTTATATGATAGCATTTGAATCCATAATAATGTAAACTGTATATGTTGCAGCACAGATGAACAATGATAGACAAGCTACACAAAAGAAAGACATAACATGGTAATGGCCTGTATAAGGCAATACTAAGCATACTCTATAATGCTTGCCATCCTGATACTTGGTAGCCCCTCTTGATAGCCGATACCGTATACAGTGGTTTGTATCCAATCTTTCAATAACAGGATCAACATACTGCACAAGCCAAAAGAAAAGCAATAAATCAATTAACCAAATGAATTCACGGAACTTAAAATTGAACATAGGACCACAAAAATTCAAGTACCATATTCAGCTGGTCAGAGTACACAACAATCTCAAAGAACTTGGCAAGATGCTGCAAGAAATCATCAACCCCAGGTCTTTTGAATGTTCTCCAGCCTCTGTCACGCTTTAGACAACAAAAGTGCAGAAGATATGAACATAGAATAGTTAATATCATTGACAATATAAAATCATTATGCAGATATGATCCAGCTGGGGAACTTGCATTCAACATATTCATATTGAATGGAATAACATCAGGAATAACGACTCAAAAAACATTTTTGAAGTTTAAATTTGAATGAATAATACAAATGAAGTATTGTAACAGCTGTTTCCACTAGATGCCTTACCTTCCAATCACTGTAGATTATTGTCTCGTTAAGATCTAAAACAAGTGTAAAAACATGTTGTTCGGCAGGATGCAAATCAGGAAGAAGCTTATCAGATGTTGGTTCAGTAAAACCCTACACAGCACAAACCCTAAGGTTAACAACTAGAAGATGAAAATTTTGATGGATGCACAATAATGGATGTTGAACCCACACTCACCTTAACCTGCTCTTCAATCATTCTCCTCGTATCCAAGTATAGTTCAACTGCTTTAACTGGCACTGGAATTCAAAAAAAGCAAATAACATGACTATGTTTCCAATTGAGATAATAACACACAATTTGCAGAAGCACATTACATAAACATGCTTAGATTTCCATTTATAAACTTCACAGCATAATTAAGCGGTCAATGATTAGCTCCTCTGTATTTTTCCATTCTAAAAGATCAAGATGAGACATAGTGGAATAACAAATAGACTAATTGGCTGTCCTTAGACCAAACAACCCACAATAAAAGCAACGATGGCAGGTACCCATCATTTTTTTTTTCATAATAAGACTCGCATCTTGCATGGGATATGAAAACAACCAACTTTACAGTCATGGAAAAGGTATTGTATGTGAACAATTACAATTGCTATGTTGATGCTCTTCATCGAATTAACAAATGACAGCATGAAGGAAAAAAATCCAAGCACAACTGATATAAAATCACCGGCATGATCATCGTAACCAAAATTATAAGAAATAAAACATCAAATGAAAATTTAAGCTCTTCTAAGGAAATGCTGCAACAGAAAAGCAGAAGGAAAAATATCAGTTCCACATTAAGGCAGGAACAAAGTGAACATGTAATAGCCAATATTCTAACAAATTTGCAAAATAAAATTTTATATAAAACAGGAACATGAATGTAAACTACAGAGAAGGTGAATAACGTTGTCAAAAAACATTTCAGAGATCTCACCTGTCATTGCAGCAGAGTACAGGAAACCTTTATATTTCTGCAGAAGTTCGATAGGTGAATATCAATTTAGTGTATTATTGCCTTTTTAGCATATTCAGTCATCATGAGAATAATTATGCAAAACATCACTGTGAAGACAAAAGAGATGAATCCAGAGATTGGATTCCTCCAAATACAGGAGTGACATCCAAATTGAAGATTTGAATTCTCATTCTCAACATACTGGATTACATCCTAACTTTCATTACTTAAATCTTGTCGCGTTGAAATAAAAAGCACACACCCTGCTACTTTCGAAAATTGTTTGACACCACAGACCAGTAATTAAAAGAGTGGAAAACAATGACTTGCTTAAAAGCAATTTTTTCTTATCCAAAAGTTGTAACAACAGCTATTGTAAAGATGTCAAGAATACTAATAGGAAAAGAACATGAAGCATACAATCAGAAAGTTAAGAGTTAACTGACCTCAACAGAGGAAGTATCATCACCGGCAGTATAATTCACAGATTCCCGCAATGTTTTTGTCTTCTGCTCTATTTCATCCAATGAATAAGCTGAACATACAAAAGAGCAAAATAAACACATAACAAACGGAACCGGTAAAGATTTAGCACTGCATGATTTATCAAGCAAGAACCGCGCTTCCTATGAAAGTAAATAACTCAATCACACCATTTTAAAACCAACTAAAAACAAAAGATAATTTATGATCAAACCTTCTATGATTGAACCACGCAGTACAATCATTCGATGAACTGCGGTAGCATTCGGAGCGCGGGAGCTAGAGCACGGTGGAGAATAAAGGAGGGAAAGATGGAGAGGAGAAGCGCTATCGGTGTAAAAGGTTGGGTTTCTTGCTGGTGATGGGATGGAGATGAAGAGGGGAAGTCACGTCACTGTTCCGTTAATTATATTTAAAGGAATATTGGCCATGTAATTTATTCAAAGTTCGGTGACTTGTTTGAAACAAATAAAAGTTTAGTGAGCTAAATGAAAACAAGTCACAAATATAATGACTTTTCATGCAATTTACCCGTGGAATGGCCTAACAAGAAAGTTTTAAAAATGGAAAAACTATTAGGTAAACTTTGTTCTTTTTCAATATAAAGTTGGAGTTCTATGTTGGGTAGTAAATTCATGTATTTACTTATTATTTTTTAAAAGTTTAGGTCATTACAGGGAAAAAATCGTGAAATTTTTAAAATTTTATGATAATTTACTCATCATTGGTATTGATATCTAATATATATACTTTGCTTGTTGTTTGCTCACAACATTTAGTTAACTTGTCCAATTTGGAGAAAAAAGAGCGAAACTTGGAGCAATTAGTAAAGTTATTCCTTTGTAATCAGCAACTCATATGTTTGAATCACAGAAACAGTATCTTTGTAAAATACAAGAAGAATGTTGCATATAATTAATGACCCTCACCCAACCCTCGCAAAGCAAAGTACTGGGCTTATTATGTGTTGTGTGTGTCCAATTTGGAGAAGCTTAGCGAATAGCTTGACAAGTTTGTTTAAGAATAATCAAAAATGGCATTTAATTATAAATGGATCCTATGTAAATATGTATATATAGCTTAGGAAGTTGGTAGGTTATGCAACCAAAATATATATCTAACAAGACGATAATAAGATGAGGATAAAAGATGATAATATCTAAAAAAGATAAATTTACAAAGGTCTGAAGAAAGAAGTGAAGTGATGTTTCTTCCTGACTATGTGTATGTTCCTTCTTGTAGATATTGAAGGTCCAAACAAAGTTGTCAAATATTTCAGGTAGTAAGAGACTTTGAATCTGCTTTAATGAATGAAACTTATTCCTTTTATATACTTCATTTTAGTCTGAGCATATTGTTGTTTTATGCAGGCTCGTCTAATTTTGACAATTTGAAAGAACTATATTTCGATTACAACATTATAGGTAATAGCAATAGCTTCTAACATTCCACTGCAAACATGACTTCACATCAAATTCTATCGATGCCATATTGTGAGCTCAATGGCAACATTCAAAGTACCAGGTAAGCTAGTCTTAATAATATAATGTGAAGTCTCTTTTTGAACACTATATGCCTAATCTCTTTGTCTATAATATATATATATATATATCTAGGATTATACATGTAGAAAAATCTTCAAAACCATGATCTTGGAATAATTTGAGATTTGACACTTCTTCAATATTTGAATCTCTCTTATCAATTATTTCATTGAAAACATTTCTCAATCTCTATTGAAAATGTTCACATCTATTACATTCCTAACACTGAGTAACATCTACTTTGACATTTCAAGTTAACTTTCCCCATTTCTCAACCACTCTTTCTAAAGACTTTTGAATTTTTTAGAAGTCTATCCTCAAGGTTTGAAACTCCAATATTGATGCACCTTCTTTTGTCAAAAAATAAACTCGAATGACCTTTCCTCTTCCACTTCCTAACTTCAATAATTTAATATCTCTAGATCTCAATCATAATTACTTAACAAAAATTATTCTTAAATGAATTGAAGAATTATCTAAAATGAAATATCTTCTCTTGAGTCATAATAATTTTATAAGAGAGATCTCGGTTAATTTGCTAATGATGACCAACAAATTGAAGTTAGTACATCTAAAATGAAATATCTTCTCTTGAGTCATAATATGAGTATTACAACTTCTAAGTAGTGGCTACTCATAAAAGAAAAAATTCCCTAGGCAACTATCTCATTGAAAGTTACAAATTGAACAACTATATTGAGTGTCTTACTATAAAAGTTATTGTAAAACACATTAAAATTTTCTAAGAAATTCAGTTCTATAAGATAGAAAAGAATTATCCCACTTAAGTTGTTGTAAGAAAGATAAGTGAATAAGCCATGTTAAGAATAGGTTCAAAAGTGTAATATATTAGACATTTTCAAGTTCAAAAAGGAATTAAACTTATCAGTTATTGCAAGAGAAATCCGATCCTGTGAGTCCAGTAAAAAATATGCAGTCAATTTAGTATTCAAAACTCAAAAATTCTCACTCCCTCCCCTAAAAAATAATCATCATCAAGATATTTTGTGTATCATCATCCACACAAATCAATTTAGGTCTTTTCTATAAAATTATTATGACTCAAGAGAAGGTATATCAATCCAAATAACTTTTCAATCCATTTAAAAATAATACCTGTTAAGCAATTATAACTGAAACAAGAGATTGCAAATTATGAAAGTTAGAAACTGAATGGGAAAAAGGCCCTTCCAGTATATTTTCAGACATTAGAATTTCAGTCGTGGACTTCCCACTTTTGCTGGTAAAGTTCCAAGAAACTTGTTCTTTTAAAGATCCAGCGCTTCAAGAGGATGCATTGTTTTAATCCACTACGAAACTTTGCAAAACAATTGGTTATCACACACGATCAATACCTTCAAGAAAGAGAAATTAGACAAGCTTTTCCAATAAATCCATTTTCTGATAGGATTAATCACTATGTAACTTCGAAAATTATGTACCAATTTCAATTGAAATGCAACGATATCCAATATCCTTAAAGTTGCATTAGGATTACGGCAAGACCCAAAGGTTCCCAAAGAAAACAACTGGGGAGAACTCAAAAGTGTTATTCTAATCAAAGACCCTTCAATTGAAAATTGAGTGTCAAATTATTCAAGAAAACAGCAAACGCAGTTTCAAAGCAAGATTATCTCTTTCTAAGCAATATTTCATCCAATTGGACGCTTTTAACCAAAATCTTTCTTTTAGAATTTTCAATTTCAACAGCTGTTTTGTATGCATTTGAAAAGGAACAGTAATCCAAACAAAAACAGATAATCAACCTCATCAAATTTCTCGAAATCATTCACTATCACACATAGATCTAGTAAAGCTAATACTGCTACGACAATAATTATCAACAAAAGTAATGAATAATGCCGATTCCTTAAGAATCTTACTTTTCAACGACACTTTCAGCAACTAAACGGATCGAAAAAGTTTCTCATTTTCTTTTCTTTATTCCACAGGAACAAAAAGCAGATTAAAATAAGATTACCTCATCTTCAATCTCCTTGATTTTCTGCATCCCATTCGCCATTTACGAAGCTCAAGCTAATGATTATAATATGTGCACCGAACTCCATATGAAAGTAGATAACTGTAGCTCGGCTTCTATGAGAACCTTTTATAGAGCCTAAGAGCTCCTAGAAAGGGACTAAAGGAGAGAGGTCCATACGTCGTCGTTCTTGTACCCGTCTGATTTGGACTAATTTGACAAAGAAACTAGAAATTTCGAAATATCAGATAAAATTCGAAAGATTTTTTTTTCTTTTTGTGATAAAAATTTAAGCTATTTGTTAAAATTCGAGAATATAAAAATTAATTATAAATAAAACTTATGAAATATATTATCTTTTAGTAACTTTTACTTGGGATATTTCAAATATAAATATACTTGAAGTTTATTCTTTGTTCCCTTAATTGCAGTTAGAATTTCAGACTTGAAAATTGATAATATTATTTTAATATTTTATACAAAATGTTGTCAATTTGGGGGTTCCTTTATTATTTGTTTATTAGATATTTAACTGAAAATCAACTAAAATAAAAAAGCTCTCAATTAATAAACAAAAACAATAATATAACTAAATAAAATAATTTAAAAGTGTGATCTACACTTTATCAATAAATTCATTACATTTAATTGTAAGGGATAAAAAAATTGAATCTACTTTAACTATATTCAAATTATCGAATTAAATTTAATTTAAGTTTAAATATCTGATTTTAATTGATTTATATTTCAATTTAACAAAAAATTAATCTTTAATTAAAAATCGTTTTCTTACCTAATTTTTTTGTACTACACAAGTTACGAATGGTAATAAGTCGATTCGGACTTAGGTTTGGGCGGCTCAGCTCGGGCCTAAGACAACATAACTCGACCTGCTTTTTTATTATTTTTATTTAATCAAAACAACGTCATTTTTTCAATAGTTATCCGATCTCAAATCTAGTCAGGCCTGAACAACCCAAACCTAACACGAGATCTAATTTTTGAAAAAATTAAACTTAAAGTTGGGTCAACTCGAACATAGTCCATTGACTTTGGTCTTGGATGAGTCTGAATAGCCCAAGTCCAGCACAATATTTGATTTTTTTAAAATAAAACTTGAAATTGAGTTAATTTGTACATGGTCGAGTCGAACTCGAGCCCAATTATCATCTCTATATGTATGTAGTGAAAGAATAGGAAAAAAAAAAAGAGTACAAGTAAAAAGAGATCTAGTTTTAGAAAGAAATCATTAATAAAAATAAACATTTTCATGAATTGAACTCTTATTTAACACACTTTTAACAAATCATCAACTTAATTCTCCACAAGACTCCTTACTGGCGTCCCATGTATTCAACCGATCTCTCGCTCTATCCACCTGAAAAAAAATTAGCAAAAAATAAACATGATTAACGTTTTTATCTAATAAAAAATAGTTGATTCATTCAATTAGTTCTTCGATAATTGAACAAAATTATATAATTTTATTCGAAATATTTTTTATTTTTGAACGCTTTACCTCTTTATTCCAATCTGTCCTGTAAGTAACCCATACCAGAATCGCAGTCTGTAAGAACGTGCCTCCTATCATACCTGACCATATTCCC
>JANIMX020000161.1:1406152-1418275 GCA_024582655.2 Erythroxylum kunthianum | reverse complement strand
AAATTTTGGGCTAGCTCCTCTCCCAAAACTCGAGTCAAGAGAGGGAGGATTGCCTAGTCTTATAAGGAGCACAATGCTTAGACACCAGTCGATGTGAGACTTCAACACACCCCCTCACGCCTAGGGTTGGATATCTGGAGCGTGAAGTTTTGCAGGAATGAACATCTGCGGGTAGGCTACTTCGAAACTGAAACAGGCTCTGATACTATGAAGGAAGTTGAGGTTCCACCCCAATACCAATTGGCAATGGAGGGAGTAGCTCAACTCTTTTATTAATCCAGGTTTGGTCCCTTGACTTTCCAATATGGGACAAATACACTCTCAACAAACAAAAAGGTTTGGTTGTGACAACTGTCATTCTTGGGATGTCTAAGATTACAAAACATAGGTTAATTGGTCCCAATTATTTAGATTGGTGTAAGAATTTACTCAGGATCATTTCTATGGACCATTACCTCATTGACGATCCTTCATCGAATCATATTTGTAAGGAGTGGTTGCGGGATAATCCCAACTATTGAGGTCGTCAGCCCGATCAATCACTATATGTCAAAGAATAGATGGAATATTTAAAATCCTTATATTCAGAAAAAAGAGAACATTTCTTGCGTTTATGAAGTGTGTAATTTATTGAGTTGAACAACAAGATCAATCCCTTCATACATACTTTATGAATTTGAAAAAAACCTATGAGGATTGAATGTCTTGCTACCTTTTAGTATTGATATTAAAGTTCAGCAAGCTCAACGAGAGCAAATGGTAATAATGTGTTTTTTGGCTGGTTATTGGTAAAGAACTTAAATTAGGAGGTCTATTTTCTGGATACCCAGGTGCCCAAACTCATTGCTTGTTCCGGTGTCACAACTCCCTTTGAAGCTCATTGTCAATTAGGACATCCTTCTTTAACTCTATTAAAGAAGTTATGTCCTCAGTTTCATAATGTATCTTAGATTGTGAGTCCTGTCAGTTTGCAAAACATCGTTGTCTGTCTTCACTTCCCAAAGTTAATAAACGAGCTAGTTTTCCTTTTGAATTAGTACATTATGATGGTTGGGGTTTATGTCCTGTTGTGTCCAAAATTGGGTTTCAATATTTCTTTACCTTTGTTGATGATTTCTCGTGTTACTTGGATTTATTTAATGAAAAGTTATTTTGAATTATTTTCCTATTTTATTGATTTTTGTGCTGAAATAAAAACACAATTTAATATTTTTATTCATACTCTTGGGAGTGATAATGCCAAAGAATATTTTTCCACATTGTTCCAAACTTTACATAATCTAGAATAACATTCTTAATCAATCCTCATGTGTTGAGACACTATCTCAAAACGACGTGGTTGAAAGGAAAAATTATCATCTCCTTGAGATCGTTAGAGTACTCTTTTTCCAAATGCACTTTCCAAACCTTTTGGTCCAATGCGGTCAATACACTTGTTTTTTTGATCAATCGTATGTGTTCATTTGTTTTTTGTGGTGGAATTCTTAATAATGTTCATTTTGTTGTGAAACCATTGTTCCCTCTTCTACTGTGAATTTTTGGTAGTACTCTATTTGTTTGCGATGTTCATCCTTAGGTCAATAAGTTAGATTCTAAATCTTTAAAATGTCATTTTGAGATAATCTCATCTTCAAAAAGGATATTAGTGATCTCATCTACAAAAAGGATATCGGTGCTACTGTTCAAATTTTGACAAATATCTTGTGTCAGTCGATCTTTACCTTTTTCAAACATATTATTTTCTTTCCCACTTCTTTAATATTTGAGAAGGAGGAGGACGATGATCTATTAGTTTACAAGATCGCCTATCAAACCACTAATATTACCTCTACACATCCACAACTGCCACCTATCCGCTTGGTTTATTTCAAAGTACCAGGTCATCCTAGTCCAAGTTTGATACCTATCTCTTCTTCGACATCAGATCCAACACTCGATGATCTCCTAATTGCTCTTTGCAAAGGTAAACGTCAATACACTTATCTTATTTCCTCTTCTTGTTCTTTAGTTGCCTCACTTGATTTTGTGTTTCTCTCGAAAACTGTTCATGAAGCCTTATCCCATCCTATTTGACATGATACTATGATAGAAAAGATGAATGCTTTAGATGTTAATAGTATGTGGGATTTAATAAACTTACATGTTAGAAGGCTCTTGGATCTAAATGAGTGTTTGCAGTCAAAGTCAATTTTGATGGATTAGTGGCTTGACTTGTGGAAAGAGGATATGCTTAAACTTATGGTTTGGATGATTCAGATACTTTCTCACAGGTTAAACTAATCACTATTCGTCTATTAATTTATGTGGAAGCTACTTATGATTGACCTTTATATTAGTTAGATATACAAAATGCCTTCTTACATGGTGACCTCTAAGAGGAAGTTTATATGGAGCAACCACCTGAGTTTGTTGATTAGGGAGAGTATAGTAAAGTTGGTCACTTTCGAAACTCTCTATATGGTTTAAAATAGAGTCCTTGTGCTTGGTTAGCAAATTCAGTCCAACAATGAAAACGTTTGGAATGAATAAGAGCAAATTTGACCACTCAATCTTCTATAGATAGTCTACATCTAGCATTATTCTCCTAGTCGTATATGTTGATAATATTGACGTTATTGGGAGTGATTCTATGGGCACTTCATCTTTAAAGTCTTTCTTCATAATCAGTTTTACATGAAAGATTTAGGAGCTTTGAAGTATTTTTTGAGTAAAAGTGACGAGAAGCTAGAAAGGCATTTTCTAGTCTCAAAGAAAATATTTACTTGATCTATTAATTGAAATCGAAAAGTTAGGAGCTAAGCCCTATAGTACTCCAATACACTCTAATTTACAACTCATTAAAGATGGAGACTTGCTTGAAGAACTTGAGAAATATATATGATTGATAGAAAAATTAAACTATCTTACTATAACTCGCCTTAATTTTACATATTTGTCAGTATTGTAAGTTAATTCATGTCCTCTCCAACTGTTCATTATTGGGTTGTCCTAACATATCTTATGTTACTTAAAGGGAGCTCCTGGACATGGGATATTGTATAAAAATCATGGACATACTCACATCGAATGTTTTTCAGATATTGATTAGATAGGTTCTAAGATTGACCGAAAATTTACTACTGACTACTATCTTTGTTGAAGGAAATTTAGTTTCATGGAAAAGCAAGAAGCAAAATATTGTATCCAGATTCCATGTAGCTATGCATAGTCAATATATGAGATAATGTATATATATTAATTATTATCTGAAAATCTACTATTGACTACTGTATCTTTGTTAGGAAATTTAGTTTCATAGAAAAGCAAGAAGTAGAATATTGTATTTAAATCTAGTGGAGAATTTGAATACAGAACTATGACACAGTCAATATATGAGATAATGTGGATATATTAATTATTATCTGAAATTGGTCGTAAAGCTTCAATATCAGCAAAGTTGTGGTGTGATAATCAAGTTGATATGCATATTGCTTGTAATCTTGTTCTTCATGAACGAACTAAACATATTGAGATTGACTCACTTTGTTTGTGAAAAAGTTCTTAATCTCTAGAAGATATGTCAAAACTAAAGAATAACTTTGAGCTATTTCACAAAAGTTCTAAATGGTGTTCAGATCAATTATATTTGTAATAAGTTGGCAATAATTTATATCTATGCTCCAACTTGAGGGAAAGTGTTACAAATTGAAGAGATACTATTATAGATTGTAGAGATATATAGTTGATAGGATATTCCGTGGCCTGATTTCAGGCTTGGTTATAGGGATTACATTCCTAATTAGTGTTAATTTACTTGTATATATACGTATAACCCTACTCTTTACAAAGCATTAAGAAAAATCAAATACCTTTAATATTTTTGTTACAAATCTGTTATCTCTTTTTTCATACAAAAAGTTGATTGCATGTGTAAGATAAGTTTTTCACACTTCACATACTTGAACAATAATCACATGTCCGAGCTTACTTGGGATAAAAACCATGTTGCTTGTTTATAGTTCACGCTACAAGTTTTTCTTTTATGAACAACTACAATGAAATTGTATGATGATATCCAGAAGATTAGGATAAATGGTTTTCATGCCTATGATTTTGCTTCATTTATTTTGATGTAGTGGATGGTAAGGCGTTGGACAAAGTATCTAGGACAAGAAGAAGCTATTCGTCTAATGATGTGGAATAATAGCGATCCAACTTTTAGCTTGAGGTTTCTATCTGATTCTTCCTTTCACTTTTTGCCCTTCTTTTGTATGATTACACCGTCCTATTACTCTTTCAGGGCAAACAACACAAAAGGATTTACAAGAGCTGACCTTGTGATGAGGCTTGATTTGTTGAAGGTGCTTATTAACTATACCTATTTTGATTTAGTTTATGCTTAAATAGTATAATTGATGAAATTTTAAGTTGAGATAATTGATTTAGATATATTAATTCTCTACCCTTGAACTTCAGGTTCCTTACGAAATTTCTTTGAATTTGGATCAGTTTGTCCGCATTAAAACAGGACTGCAGGTACTATTATTATTAGTTTTTTCAAGAAAGAAACAAAAAGCTACTCCAAAAATGATTCTTTTTGTTGTATACCTTTTTAGGATAATCAATTTCTTGGTATCAAAGATTGAGATCCTAAGAGGTTGTTTTTTCTTTTCTAAGTGTGGAATCCTAAGAGGATTTTTTTTTCTAGGAGACTATTTTCTTTTCTTATTGCAATGTAGAATCCTAGTAGATTGATTCCTATTTTTCCTCCTACACTGAGATGTATATAACCATGTAATTCTAAATCAATTAAAAGAAGACAGTTCATTTTCCTTTATATTATTTACATGGTATTAGAGTCCTATAGTTTTTGTGGGAGTTCTTCGAGCAACCTTCATTGTTGTTTTTTTCTTGGGATTTTTTTCTTCTCTTTTTTACTTTTCCCCAGTACGTCTACATCTAAGGTTGCCCCAAGTTTAGATAAAAGAGGTTTTAATAGTGAAGAGATTGAGAAACTTTGGGACTTATTGGGACCTCTTGAGAAGCCTTCTTATCTTAGGTAAACCTTTATTTTCTTTTTGCATGAATTCCTTAAACAAGTATCATGTCAATATTTGGATAATTGACTTTGATGCCACACACTGACTCCATTCTTACATTTATTTCATACTTATAGCCATTCCCTAGTAACAAGAAGATTATAGTGGTCAATGGTTTGTTAGCTATTGTTGCAAGTGTAGGATATGTATATATTACACCTTCTCTCTATCTAAAATGTTCTTCACGTGTCAAAACTATTAGTCAACCTTGTGTATATTCAAAAGCTTACGAGTCTAAATGTTTTGCAATTTTTTCTTCTTATTGTGTTATTCAACACTAGAGCTTGGGGAGGAGGATCGAACTTGCTAAGGAAAGGAATGGTCTTTGTCATTTGAGTCTTCTCAGAAAATTATGAATAATTTGTCCATGTCATTTCTTGATACTTAAAATAAAGATGTCATGTGACTTTACTATTTGCAGCTTAGTCATCCATCTCTTAGAGTTTTACAATTCATGTTTCCACATTTGTTCGAATGATTAGATAGCTCAGTTTTCCATCATGAAATTTGTGATTTAGCAAAATATACTCACATATCCTTTCCTATTAGTACTAGAAGAAGGCTTCATCCTTTTCATTTGATTCATAGTGATTTTTAGGATTCCTCCATTGTTCCTAATATTTTTGGAGCTCGTTGGTATGTCTCCTTGATTGATGATTGTACTCAGGTTATATGACTTTTCTTACTCCAACAAAAGTATGATGTTATCACTGTTATTCCTAATCTTTATTTCATTATTCAAAAACAATTTACGGTTAAGATTAAAAGTTGTAGGTCAGATAATGTTAGAGATTAACATATTTTGTCACCCAACTTTCAAAATCATGAAATTATTCATGACTCATCATATGTTGACACACCTTAACAAAATAGGGTAGTTGAGAGAAAAAAAAATGAGTATTTACTTAATATAACTCGGGCGCTACTCTTTCAAGGGAATATGAGAAGTTCTTCAATGAAATAATCACCTTGGTTCAAGGGCACTCTAGCCGTCGTCGTTTTGGTGAGCTGTTATCATCTCCTTTGGAAATGCTTAATGTACCCTTTTCACTACTTTTTGGCTTGCTTTCTTAGTCTTTGAATGTCCAGCCAACAAAATCTGATTCATAGAACAGAGAAGTGGGAGTTGTCTTGTAAAATGCCAGTGGGACCTGTTTCACCCTTCTTCTTATCTGCAACATCATCAACCAGAAGACAAGCATTGTTCTTTAAAAGTTTACTAGCAAAAACAAATAACAATTTTAATTGATAAGACACAGCATGACACTCCTTATATCATATTTATAGGTTAATCACAACGGTAAGTGTTCAACAAATGCTCAAGAGGTCTCGTCGTGTTTACCTCCTCTCCAAAGATTGTTGCATACTAACGACCGCTAAAATCCTTAATAGCAACTTCTGTGGTTTTGGACCTGACTGTCAAGTCATTATCAAGTGACAGAACAAACCTAGGGGTGCAAGGAATAAAACGCAGAGCCATGCAGATACCTATTTTCCTCGAGAAGGTATAGATACCTGTTTTCCTCTAGTTTTGTAATAGCTTGACATCACCGAGGCATTGCCTTCAGCGTCAATTTAATTATATTATTATTCCACACTGTTGGGATTTGCAAAAAATAATTTGCATAAAAGAAACCACACAATATCTCATAAGATTGTACCGAATTCGATGCAACCTTTATTTTTCTTGGTGAGGATGAGTTATGTCCCATCATTACTATTATTCAATTAAGCGAAACTTGACAATCTCTTCGGTTCTTGGTTATCACACTGGTGATTGTGGATGTTGCTTGATTAGATGGTTTCCTTGTTATTACTTCTTTCTTTGTTATTAATGTCATAAATGTTTATTGAAAACTATAATGGCTCTGATGTAACTTCTTATTTGTGGATACTTTGGTCTGATTTCCTGGAACCAGAAATTAATTAAGGTAAACCAGATCTAGGAAGGAACACAAGTCTTATGTGAAAATCATTTGGATTTCTTTGAACACCCTTGCTGTATGTATAGGTTGCATCTTCCAGCATGTTGAGTTTCTAAAATCTATGTTGCATGCGATAGTACTGTTTTATTTTATTTGCACTAAAAAGGTGAAGATTGCTGTATCTTACTTGATAGTTGATAATGATGCTTAATTAATTTTGCATAATTAATCAGTTAATTAGAGTTCCCTCTTCTTGACTAACTACGCAACTTTCAACAGAAAAATTGACAATTAGTGCCTCTTTTTTATATATGTATAGTAACTATCAAGTTTTATTCCATTGAAAGAAGATACATTGCCCGTAATACAGTAACATGACTGAATTTAAGTGGCAGACATGAGTATATAGTTTTTCTAATAATTTTGGTACCTTAATTAACGACAACAATTTTTAACTCGCTTGATACCATTAAAAAAATCACAACAAAATTACGATGATTAAGAGTAGAGCAATGGGAGGAGGGAGGCATGTGTGGGTTGTGCATCAGATACAAATATACAATAACAATAACATTCAGTAAAAATTTTGTTGATACGTAAAATTTAGAAAAATCTAATAATACGTAACTTTATTCTTAACTAATAAAAAAACTATTTCCGTACATATACAAGTCTGATAACCGAACGAGAAAGAATTTTGAAAACCCCAACTAATGGACGAGAAAAATTTGGTTTGCCTAACTTCAGGCTTTGCTAATTGTTTCCTTTTGGTTTGGATTGGCTCCATGCTCTTTGTATGATTATTTTCTTTATTAATACAATGAAGGTGTGCTGCAAATTATGGTTAGGGTTTGGGGTGCCAACATAGTTGGAATGCCATGCTCTAAAGTGATGCTTTTGCATGCTTATTTTATAATAAAAAAAGAGGTTGCAACGGAAGTAAATTTATGATTAATAATTTAACTAAGTCCTTTTAATTTTATAGAAATAATAATTTTAGGTTGGTTTTAAAATTAAAAATTGGATAATATAATAAAATTGTTAGCAATAAGACAGTATTATGGTTACTACAATTAAAAATATATGTTTAAAATTTTAATATAATAAAATCAGTGTAAAGATGAAAACTAAATTGATGATGGTTAATATTTCAATAGTATATTATAAATTGAGAAAAGTAAGACAACCATTGTTGGTAAAACCTATCGTCATGTGGCTCATGTATACCGTTGCCGTTTGGTGGGAACGGTTATGACGGTTCACCGAAATCTTTTATGGCAAGAAATGGGTCATCTCCTCATCCATCAATAAATCTGTATTTTGTTTTACCACCAACGTTATACAAAAAAAAACAAAAGGAACAAGAGGAGAGAAATTCATTTTTTACATCTTCAAGAATACAAAGGAAACAATCATGTATATATGTATGTCATTTTATTAAGTGATTGTTGAAGATATAATTATGGTGAAGGTGTTTGAATTAATTTATGTTTACAGTATATGCATAGATTGTCGATTATTAACTGGCCTACTAGCATGCTTTCGGATGTAAAAGAAAAAAGAAATGTAATAGTGTTAATATTTGACAAAACAGTTTGATATACTTCTTTTGGTACAAGCAGTGTAAAGACCTATCATTTAAATTATTATTTTAAGGTGGATCTTTTTTATTGGATGTTAATGTTGTTGTCTTTGTGTATTTTCTTTTATAATTTTTTCTTTTTTTACTATGTAAGATAAGTTCAAGAATTAAGATTCTTCATAATTTGGATCATAAATTTAGTAGTCTTTATAATTATCATTAAATATTATATAATAAATAATTTTTATATTATTGTATAAGATTAATTTAGTTATAAAAAATCAACATAATCTCATATATAAATTGAGATTATCAATTACTGTTAGGGGTTATCGTGGTTATATGGTATAAGTTATGTAACATGTTTGTTTTTGGTTTGGGGTAATCTTAGATTACCGTGGTTATATTATATAAGTTATGTAACATGATTGTGTTTGATTTGGGATTATGAGATTATTAAAATAATATCACATTACCGTCATGTCAGTTTTTTAGGGTAATTTACTAAGAATTTGATAACCTCATTCACTTAGGCTATCTGAGATTAATGAGTTATCTTTTTTTTTTTCTATTGTTGCCCTCTGCTTTTTGAATTTGGGACAAAAATGTTTCTACCAACATAAACAATTACCACCTTACCGGTATATATACAAACCAACGATTTTATAATGAACATTTAAAGTTTTTACTTGAACGATTTAATTTTTGATTTTATATAATTTAATTATGTTCAATTTTAATTTAATTAAATGTTAAATCTAATTTTATTTTCTAGTTTATCTCTGTTATCGTAAGAATTTATTTCAGATCAACCGTAGTATCGGCTAAGGTTGATAACACTGATTCCCAAATCAGTCGATAGAGTAAGGAGAGAGATTCTGTCTCCTAACCTGTGGGTTCCCAAACTACTCTAAAGAATGTCTGGTGTGAAGAACGATCGAGAACTAAATTAAACTACAAAAAGTAAAAAGCTAAAGTAATTGAAGAAATATGAATTTGATTGATTGTGTGAGGGGTTCTCACATTTTATTTACACTTGATATTTATAGGCTACAATTGATCTACATTCAAGTATCGTTTATGTAATGGTAACTAATTGATATTTACAACAGTTATCTACAAAATTTCAAACTCTTGAAGAGTTTCAGGATAACTCAACATCTATCTTATTTAATCTTTAAGGCTTCAAATATGAACGGATATTCAAAATCTTATCATATCTGCATATCTTTCAAATTCGGGATCTCATCTTATCCATATATCATTAGTCGATATCTCTTTTCAATCGGCTACCAGACCATATATCATTAGTCGATGTCTCTTTTTAATCGGTTATTACCCTAAAATGTTTGACTGACTTCCGATCACTAGTCGATGTCTAACGGCTATTTTATCTTTAAAATCAAGTGTTAATATAAGGAAAGTTGTTACTGCACTTTGACTTAGCAGCCACATTCAATTTATTTTGCATCGGTTAATTCTGCATCGGCTAAATTTTCTCGGCTAAACCTAACTCAGCTATTGGTTATCAGCTCTTCCTATTCCAATTAATCTTGGTTCAGCCGTTAGTTTCGGATAAATAATCGAATAAGCTAATTGTCGTAATCGGTTATCAGCTAAATTATATCTTGGTGTTAACAATCTCAAATCTTTTTTGAACTCTTTTTTTCTAAAATGATGGGTTGATGAAATAAATTCAGGCGACAACAACAATAACAACATTCAGTAGAAATTTTGCATGTTTGATATACATATAATTATTGACAATGATAAAAGTTTTATACGTGATTTCAAGGTATATTTTTTAAGAGCAATTAAGTTAAATATTTAATTTAGTTATACAACATAACCTTCAACAAATAATTTTATATTACATTACTTAATATTGAACAAAACAATATTAGGTTATGTTTCAAATAACATACCTCACATAATCAGAATTATCTGTGATAACCCGAACCAAACGCCCCTCGTGGACGAACAAACAACGAATTGGTTTTACCATATATAAGTATAACATAAGAGTTCCCGAGTTTATGTTGTGTTGGCCCTCAATAAAGAAAGGTAAAAGCAAAATTAACCACCGTACAAGCATTTATGTAGATAAATGTTCCTCGCTCTTGAATTCACCATCGCAGGATATGTAAACGGATCGAGGGTCACTCATGTTTCTTCCTCCTTTTTTTTTTTGTAGACATGATTATAGTTTCACACGTAAGCCAACAATTTATGTAGAATTTAAAATTATAAGGAAATTTTTTAGAAGATAAAATTTTCTATAATTTTTTTTATTTTAAATGACATGACAACAAATCAAATTTTGCCACTTTGCGAATGTTAAGTGAGAGATATCAATTATATGCAACTTTTCTCTTGTATTTTTTATAAAGAAGTTATTTCCGTGATTCGAACCTGTGACCTTCCAGTTACAAAAGAGTAACATTTATTTATTTTGAAATTATTCAAAATTACTGTTTAAAATATTTTTAATATTAGAATTGTTAACAAATGAACCTTTTTACTAACTTTTTATATAGTTGTCTTATTATAATTTATCATTAAAGTTATGTCATAACAATCATAAAGACTATATTATAAGGTTAACAGTTAGTCACATCATCTTTAATATTAAAATAACTATAAAGAAATTTAATAGAATATTCTTTTTAATATTTTTATATTATAAAAGTTTAAGAAAACGTTGAAGGAGATGAAGAGTGGTAGGGCAGTAGGACATGTTGAGATACCAATAGAGGTGTGGAAGAGCCTAAGCGAAAAAGATATTACTTGGTTAGACAAACTTTTTAATATGATCCTTAAGTCTGCCAAAATGTTTGACGAGTGGAGATTTAATATGATAATTTCTTTATACAAGAATAAATGGGACATCAAAAGCGCCTACAACAAATTATAGATACAACTACGGATTGTAGCTACATTCCATACATCTGAAGTACAAGAAGGTCCTACCGAGCATGTTTCTATTCAAAATACGAGTAAAAATAATTTAGCTAATAAGTCATTTTAATCTTTAATTAGCTCATTTTGAACTTAAATGATACAAATTCTTTTAATTATATTAAAATACATATATGCACATTGATTTAATTTAAATATTTCTTAGGGAGCATGGACACTACTCGTAGCTTCACATTTGTCTATCATTACGGTGGGTATTTCACATTTTCACCTCACAGAGCATATGTTAATGAAAGCATCTATGAAACTTCTATAGATGATGACCTAATTTCATTTTTCAAAATTTTGGTTGACTTGAAAAATCATTGTGGTTTTAATGTTGTTGAGGGTGATAGCTTCTTTTATTTAAGACTAGGCAATGATCCTAAAGATCATAATGGGCTAGACAAAAATGAAGACGATTAATCTTTTAGAGCAATGATTGATAACTACAATAAGTGCATGATTCGAAAACCGATTCACTTGTATACTATGTCTGAGAAATATGATATAATGCCTAACTCGTTCACCCAAGAACAAAGTCAGAAGGACAATAGTACTTTTACGGAAATAAAAGGAT
>JANIMX020000161.1:1180351-1190772 GCA_024582655.2 Erythroxylum kunthianum | reverse complement strand
GGCATGAAGAGAAAGATTGTTGGCATAAAGGTAAACCTCAATGTTTCAACTGCAAAAGATTTGGACACCTACAGAAAAATTGCAGAATAAAAAAAGAGCAAGCAAATATGGTGGAATTATTTGAAGAAGAAACTCTTCTTTAAAAGTTGGTGAGAAGTGCACCAAGAAACAGATTTTGGAGAGAAGTGCTCCAATTCAAAATTGTAGGTTGATGAGAAGTGCATCAGTAGAATGATGAGAAGTGTATCAATCGGTGAAGAGAAGTGCTTCACAGAAAATTATGAAGATGGAGAGAAGTGCTTCATGTCCAAATTTGAATCAAGGGAAGATGTTGAAGTGTGATTAAATTTGCACATGATCAAATGACTTAGTCAAATCACTTTTATTTCATGTAAAAGTTTTAGAAAGTTGTTTTTATTGTTTATCAAGTTTATAGCATCAAATGCTAAGTAGTGGCGTAGTGACTTAGTGACATGTTAAGTAGTGGAGTAGTGGTGTAGTGGCTTAGTGGCATGCTAAGTAATGGAGTAGTGGCGTGTTTTACTCTTCATTAGTATTGTACTGTCTATTTAAAGACACTCTCATGATAAATAAAATGTGAAGTTTTCTGCACCTTTTTTCTGTCATGTTTCGTATTTCTGCCCTCTTATTTTTCTAATCCAAAAACAATCCAACATGGTATCATAAAGAAAATCAAGAAGTTTTTAAAGAAAAAGAGGGACATATAATTGATGAAGAAGAAGAAAGCACTCAAGGTCATATAAGATGACACAACTAGTTCGGAGAGTGAGGAATCTATGATATGGTGATAAATGTATGCTTTATGGACAATAATAATGATATACTCGCTCAAATGTTTAATTGATAATAATGATTATAATGATGAGTTAGTTGATATTTAAGATGTCATGAACGTGAAAAAGAATAAAGCATCTTCGAAGTATAAAGAAGTTCAAAAACTCTTAGATGGATGCATGATTGAGAATGAGAGATTGAAATGTGATATATATAATAATAAAATAGATGATTTGTTGTATGAGAGTGAGGCATTGAAAAAGGATATCAATATCATCAAAGAATCATTGTAAGTTCACTATAGTAAGTGAAAAATTAAATAGCATATTTGAGCCTAAAATAACTCTAAAAATAAGCATGAAATAGATACCGGTCGGTACCATAATTTTTAAAAAATTGGAGGGTGATTTTGTAAAAAAAAATAAAAAAAATAAAAACTACAAAAAGTTGGAAGGATTTAAAAATTCACATTTTAAAAACATTTAAGGATAAAAAATTAAAAAAGTTGGAGGGCTTTAAAAATTAAAAAATAAGTATATTTATTGTTCTTTTTATTTAATGTTTTGATGCAATTATTATTTATTATATGATGAAATTGTAATATTTTAAATAATTTGTATTGTTCTTAATTTTATATTTGTGTGATGATTAAATGATCTTTTTATATTATTTGTAGCTATTATTTATATGTGGCATATGCAAAAATTCATGTTAATAAAAATAAATAAATAGTTGTTATTTAAATTAAAAAAGTTGGAGGACTTTAAAATTTTAAGGATATTTATTGTTCTTTTTATTTGAAGTTTTGATGTAATTATTATTTATTATATGATGAAATTGTAATATTTTAAATACTTTGTATTGTTCTTAATTTTATATTTGTATGATGATTAAATTATCCTTTTCATATTAATTGTGATTATTATTTATATGTAAAATATAGTGTTAATAAAATTAAATAAATTGTTATTATTTTAAACTTCTATTATTATAATTTTTGGAGACATGGTTGGTGCTATTTTGTATATACGTCTGTACAACTGTTGAGTTCATGCCCGTGCAGTTTACGATGTGTAAACGTTGCTGCCCGACCGCATCTACAGAATGCTAGTAGTTCCAAATTCCTGTAACTACAGTACTATGAGGTTACCCATAGGAGTGATCTGAGACGATCAAGGTATCTACTATTCATCTACTTGGAAACTAGAGGGAGAAAATCTAAACACTATGAGTGACTTGTGTGAATCTTCTACTTCAACTTCATCAATTCTGAACCCTGTACATTCAGTCTTACCAGACCCTGTACATTTATCGTCAGTTTTATCTTCTGTTTCTTTACCAGAAAATGTCAAAAGAACTTTGGCACAAAAAACAGAGACTATTTTATAAATTTTAAAAAATTATTCGATATTAACTAATACTGATACAGTACTGTATTAGAACTAAATTCGATACCAATATCAGTACGATAATCATAACATTGGTTATCTATTTTAATGAAAATATTATGTAGCCTTCGAACAATAATAAACTTCCATCGATTTTGTAATAGTTTTTCCCATTCAATGTATTGGATTTGTCATTTGGAAACAATCTTTCTATTAATTAGGAGTAAGACTGCATATTATTAGACCTCTCCAGATTCTACATATTAGCAAAATTTATACTGAGTGTTATTGTTATTGTAATATTGGATTTCTTTTTACTTCTACATTTGATTTTAATATATATATATATTAGTCAATAGGCGTTTTTAATGGCAAGGACACAGCCCCAACTCTTCCGTCTCAAACATAAATTTTTTTCATATCAATCTATGTCCTGTGTCTTCTAGGATTTGTTGGGAAAAATTAAAAATTGTTTTTATAGCATTTAGCCGGTTCCTTTTTTTATTTTTATTTTCCAGCTTCCCTTTTAAACAAACTTAGATACACAAAGTTAGGACAAAACAAACCCCGAGATGAGCAACAAAGGCGGTACGGGCGGCAACGGTGGAGGTGGCGGCCGGGAGCCTGATGTTGTCGTGATACCAGAAAGTGTACGGAGGACGATACGGAGCATTAGAGAGATCACAGGGAAGCAACACAGCGATGAAGATATCTACTCTGTTCTTCAAGAATGCTCCATGGATCCATATGACACCGCCCAAAAGCTTCTCTATTTAGGTATCAAAATAGTGTATGACGCTTTTTTGGGGTTGGGTGTTCTTTGTTTCTTCTTGATGTTTTCGTTTGGGGTGCTTTCTTGATTTATGATCTGTTTTAGTTTGTTGGTTTTTGTATTTTTATTCAAAAGGCTGTCTTTCGTTGACTAAAAAATGGGAGAGAAAGATGGATTCTTGAGTCTTGGGTCTGTGTCGTTTGTTTTGTGAGCTTGTGAAGGCATAACAGGGTTTTGCTTAGCTCAAAAGTTTGTACATGCTGCAAGTGCTATCGCCACCATTTGATTTCCTTCTTATTCTTGTTTTTCATCGTTTTCCTTTTTGCATTATGATATTTATCCAAGTTCAGTTCTTTTGCAGCTCAAGCAAAGTAATAATGGAAAAGTAAAGTGTATGCTTTGTAGTTCTAGTTTTCAAATACTAATCATACTGAATTAAAATCAAACTGAATTCAAAAAAGTTGAAAAATGAAGTCCTTTCCTCTTTACCTACTTTTCCTTCACTAACGATGCAATCTTATCCATCTGTAAATAAGTTGGGAGTTAACTGTCTGCATTGATAAGTGGGTACAACAGTTGAAAACTTGATTCAAGCCTATCTATCATCCACTTGCTTCAGTTTACTAGTCTTTATTGGAGGAAAATTACATTTTTGTTACTTGTTATTCAGACTCTTAATGTTTCTTCTTTCATCTGCTGTTTCATTAGATGTACTTTTCCTTAATTCAAGCATCTGAAGTAAAATTTATGATTCATAGTAATCTTGTTTGGTTTACAGATACATTTCACGAAGTCAAAAACAAGCGTGATCGCAAAAAGGAGGTAAACTATACTGTGTTCTCAGTGAACTTCTTGCTTTCTGTGTTTATACAGTTCTCTTGGGGCATTTGGTATCTGTATGCTTAATCATAATCTAGCATGTCATATGGTGGTCCCCATGTAGCATCTTAGCAATTGATCACTTGTTGTTTTTTCCCTCTTTGCTTGTATATGTTCCAACTGCAAGATCAGTTTGTAATTATCTTCTTGTTTGAATGAAGACTTCAGTCAAGCAAGGGCATGGACCAAGGGGTGGTCAAGGAGAATATTCTGCTTTTTACAGATCTCCAGGTACTCAACCATGGGTTAAAAGTATGAGTTATATTACTTCTTCATTTATTGTGTATGAGTTGTATTGCTTCTTGATTTATTGTTGATGCTAAAAGAGTTATTTTCTCTTCCCAACCTTAACACAAACATATTGCATGTATCAAAATTCTGTCTGCCATAACATGAGTTCTTTAGCAACCTATTATCACCTTGACAGCATTGTTTTTGCACTAGTGGATAAGTCCTGGTAACTTAAATAGGTAGAGTAACTGCATTTTTGGTTGAATTTGGATTTTAGAAGCTGATATTGGTTGACTTTAAACAGATCCTCTCTAAAAGGTTTGGTGCCAAAGTGTAGTTATAAGTAAAATTTTGTACTTCAAAAGTTGTTTCTGTTTTTTTATTTATGACATTTATATTTTATGTCTTTTTTGTTGGTTTATAAATTTTTTTTCCATATGATGAAACGTAGTTGGAATGGAAATTGTAATTCTACCACTTGTCCTGAGAGGTAAACAGTTTACTGCTGATAAGTTGATTTGTGACTGCTTCTGTTAGATGCTGTTGTTAGGAGGAGTGCAGCTCCTCGAAAGGAAAATGGAGTTAATCACATTATGAAGAGAAGCTCTTCAAGTTCTTTTCCAGTTGAGCAGAGACAGAGCAGCAATGCTGCACCTGCAGTGAAAAAGTAATATACTGTAATTGCAGTTCGTTGCATTGCTGCTTCTAGCATCCAGACTAAAATTTTCTGTAACTTATCTTACTCTTATAGAGACTCCACGTTGGCATCAGATGGCCTCCAAAATTTGCTTGATCAGAGTTCTGGTCTGGGAAGTAGCCCTAAGTTGCCTGTTAGTGGAGTTGTTACTGACTCTAACAATGGTTCATCTGTATTGCCTCCTGGGTCGATTTCATCCGTGCAAAACAGTATGATTGACGCTCTGCTTGAAGCTGAAGGTGACAAATCAACCCCAATCTCTAACCAATTCCCAATTTCTTCCACTTCAACATCTCTATCTGGTGTTTATTCCTCTGCTTTGGACCCCATATTGGCCCCATCCATGACTCGACATCCTGGTGCTGTGGGTGCAATCAAACGTGAAGTAGGAAGTCAGAGAAAAGCTGTTGAACAGATTCCTGTTCAGGAAATAAAGCAAACTTCTCACAATGATGAGCCAGATTTGCTGAATAATGAAAACCCATCCCCTAGTTGTGGGAACTCCGTTGACAGAAATAAGCCACCAGAGAAATCAAAGACAGCTGACAAGAATCAGTTATCTGAATCGTTACAGCCTCCATCTTTGATGAATAATGATGAACCTTTGGGTCTTGATTCTTCTGGTTATGAAAGCCATCCAATGGAAGAGTCAGTTTCCCCTTCAAAAGGTACTGTTACAATGTTGTTACTTACTGGTTTTTGTTTGCTTGATGAGCTCTAGTGATCCTAAATTGAACCTGCTACTAGGTTGCTAATTTGCTGAGCATTTTAAGCCAAATCCTCAGCTATTAATTTTTATTTTTCATTTAATATCACTTGATATTTTAAGCATCCATCTCCGCAAATGATTTTGGAGCAGTGAACACCTCAAAGGATGCACAAGATAGAGCCAATTGTAAAACACTACCTCGATCAACTGTCCCTAATGGGTTTGTAACTTTTCCTAATCACTTCAAAGTTCCTGAAGCTTTAAGAAGTGGCTTAACTTTTGGAAGCTTTGATGGAAGCTCAGTAGGAACGAAAATTGACAATGGTAATTGTGATGAGATGAATTCTGCAGATGCTCTTGAATCATTACCTGAGACTGATGAAGATGCTATCGAACCTTCATCTAGGTTGGTGACTGTGAACTTTTATTTTAATGGTATTCAGCTTAGTTTTATCCTTAATTTTTGTGAAATTAGTTGCTTTAGAGTTTAGTAATCATTTAGGTTGTTTTATTGACTATTTGCAGTAATGAAGGTATATCCTCAACCGTGCAAGTTGATCATTTTGATCATCCAGACTCTCAAGAGCATGTGCTTGAAAAAGTTGAACAATCAGATGACAATGTTGTACCTTCTATAGATTCTAAAGGTGATCCCTTAAAGCAGGATACAATGTTGATTCAAGAAGACCATCAAAGCCCTTCTGTTCAAATTGCTCCAAGCTATGGACTTGGGATTGTGCCATCCATGCAGGGGAATCACCTTGTACATTTTGATGGACATGAGGTTCAGTCTCAAGATGTTTCTGGCATTTCAAAATTTCCTGTAAGGCTTAACATTGCTTTCTCTATTTGCTGTTATTTTTAAGGCATAGGCACTTTCTCTTTGCTTTTATCGTTGTTTCTAGAATTGGTAAATTTTTCTGCTTATAATCTTTGTCCAGAATCCAACTAAACTGAAAAAAGGGCATAGAAATGCTGTGGTATGTTAATATGGTATTGTAGCTCATATTGTAAGATAAAGGATATTTACATCTCTGTAAGGCGTTTAAATAAGTGTTGCATCTGTAATTCTGGCATGTTGGATGAAATCCTGGTAGTTCGTGTATGTATATCGCCTCCTTTGCACTTTAGATTGCTTTGCTAATCAAATTTTCTTTGGTAAAATTGTAGAGTGAGAATTCCACTACCTCATCCAGTCCTAGTCCTAATCCACCTGTACAAAACTCTGTAGCTGCTGCTCCACAGCCTTTCCTTATTAGGCCTCCATATCCTCCCAATTTCTTCCCCTATGGGCATTATTTCAACCCTTATTTCTTGCAACCGATGCACCATTTCCTAGGCCATAATGGGATTCCTCAACAGCCAGCAACTGGTAGTGCGTACCTTACACCAGCAGCTACTGCTGCTGCAGTCAAATACCCACTTTCACAGTTCAAGCCATCAACTGGCCCTGGAAACCTGACTATTGGACTTCCTCCCCTGTATGGTTCATACGGATCCCCTCCTGTTGGTTTGAATCAGAGTGATGCTGTGACTTCTGGAAGCTCTTCTGGGAAGGAGGATCTACTTGCATCTCAGTTGAAGGAAAGTTGTATCTTAAATGCTGGACCAGTGGTTAGATTCGACTCCCTTGCGTATTTTCAATTTATTCTCTTGGTGGTTCATCCATATTCTTCATGGCCATCCATTCCATCGGAGCCACTAATAAGGAATGATTTTCTGCATATATTTTAGTTCTCAATCATTTCATTCATCCGTAGCATTTAATTTTGAACATCTGTTAAGTTCTGATTGTAAGAATTGTTTGCTTTTGATGACGTTATGTAGAGTGAAGTTTTGCCTTGGATTCCGCCGGTTGGGGATATATCCAGCGTGCAGCTCAATTCTTTATACCACCTCCCCCCTCAGGGACACCACCTCACCTTTTCCCCTGCACAAGCTGGTCACAGTCCGATTACAGGAGTTTATCCACCACTGCAAACTGTGGCTGCCTCTTCAACCGTTAATTCACTCCTACAGCAGTCTCAGACATTTACGACAACTGTTGAAACCATGGGACTGCCATCTGTTGCATACCAACCTCAGGTCGCACAAACAAATTGGAATGCTAGTTATTGAACATGTGAAAGGCCTACCCATCGTTGACTCCACCATATCATAATTGTATGGATCAAGGGAAGCCTCTTATAGTTCTTGAAGAAGTGGCCTGACTTGAGTGTAAATATAGAATGCGGCCTGGAAATTGTAGGTGAATATTACAGATAGGGATAAGGAAGGTTGACCATTTTAAGTTGCAAAATGATTGGTCATCTTGTTCTGGTTTTTGCTGAAGCCTATCACTTCCTCTTCTAGTTGGGTCTTGGTAGTGGAAAATTTTGCTGCCTTTGTGAAACTGATCAATCCCTTGAGATACCAAGGAATTTTAAGAGGATAACAATGTGTGAGATTTTGCCAATTTTCCTTTTCACATGTCTAATCTGTATATTACACATTGAAAATGATGGATATATGAATTTATAAACGAGTTTCTAAATGTTCGCATTTGGAAACTCTGGTTAAACCCCGGATGATAAGTGATGAAATGGTTCTACATAGTCCGATAAAGTGAAAGCCTCACCTAAGCGTCAAAGTAAATGCCCCTTACTGTGTGAAGTATGATAAGATCATCGCTGCATTTAATTGACCCACACTTTGCAGCACACAATCCTTACATGTTCTGCAATAACCATCCCATGGAATATACCATCTCTCTCACTGTGTCGTCTATTCTTTGTTTCCTCTTAAAGTAGAGAACAAGTCCACAAGTTGTACATCACCGCGTTTTTATAAAGAAGAACACACCCTCAAGTAATGGATAATGTATCTCTTTTAATTCTAGATTCTCTTTCTCTCTTAAACATTGAAGTATTGTCGTAGGAGGATATGTAGGTTTGAAGACCAACACATAGGAGCCCTATGCATGCATTCCACACCTCCGTTAAAATGAAGGAAGCTCAATCCTCAAGAAATTTATTGCGGATCATGTCTTCAGTAATGTCATATCAGAGTGAGTGACAACTTAGACAACCTATTTCAACTTGATCTTGAAATCAAGTGAATTTGTAGAAAAGATAAGAGCATTAAGGAGAGAAAAGGTGGCTCTAAATTAAGATAACATCGTCAATGGTATGGAACAACAACATCCACCTCGAATTCCTATGGGAGACATCCAGATGCCGATGATAAATGCAAGTCCCTCAAGTCAAAAGACACAAAATTATGAGTTAAAAGCAAGTTCCTCTCTACTTGCTACCGACGTTCAATAGATCACTTGGTGAAAACACGATTACTTTCATCAAAGAGTTTTATTTAACAATTAGGTATAATGAATGTTAGATCTGAATATTTAACAATGGAGAATGATGGAGCATAAAAAAAAAACTTAAATTAAGTATATGGAAAATTTTAATGCCTCAACGTTAGAAAAATAGTTAAGGGAGGAGGTGAATAAGTAAAAATGGAACTAAAGGAAAAATAAGAATGCGTAAGATATTCTCATTGAAAAATGACAGCTAAGTGGAAATGCTTAGCATTAATCTAAAATATCCATTTAAAAAATAATTATTTTAAATTATGACAGACTAATTTGTTATTAATTATATAAAATTAAATAAAGTCTAATTAATTCAATATTAGTTTAAACAATGTTTCTTAAATTGAACGTAATTTTTTTTTAATTCACAACAGTTAAAAGTAAAAATTCGATTCAAATAATTGTAAAATTCGGAGTTCGACCGGGTTAAGCACGAATCGAACTGGTTTTCGGTTCAATTTTTACTTTTAACTGGTGTGAATGAAAACCGACCGATTTCCTCTGAACCGTGAAAAACCAGATGTCTTCGCCGCCTAAACTAGTAGCAACACAGATGACAGGGAACCCAATCACAAGGATCAGACTCAAAACCCTACATCCAAGCTCACATGCATTATACTTCCATACCTAACAAAACATCTAGCAAATTTTTACAAGCCCTAAGCTCTGACTCGCTCCGCAGCATATAGGAGTGACAGCTGCGACGATAGCAATGGAGGGTGAAGATTGAAAGAGAAATGAGAAAGAGAGGAACTGTTGAGGCAAAATATTGATTGAGGGTAATATTCTGGACTACAGAGAGAGAGACTACAGAGAAGACAGAGATAAGAGAGAAGATAGAGATGAGAGAAGAAGCTAAGGCTTTTGGTATTCTAGTTACTTTAAGTTGCATTAATTGACAATATTAAATATTTTGAGCGGAGCCACAAATGGCTAACTGGCTGCACCACAGTCCCTTGTAGCGTAGTGTAGCCGCACTCACTCAAGTTGTGTTGGCACACCGGAATAATTAAATATTCCTGAAATTATAGAAATTTTTGTACCTGTTCCATATTTGATGTAAAAAAAAACGTTGTTGTATAATGCGGGATAAAAGAAAATGAGACTATTTGATGTGATGAATTTTAGATCCTCCTATGATGTACTAATTCATCAAAATTTTGTACCCTTTTTTGTGTTTGATTAGAGTTGTCCCAATTTTATCAATATCTATATTAGATATAATTTCCTGAATACAGATGTTGTAAGAATTCAATGACGATCATATAATTCTGGCAAAGGGTGGAGGAGCTCAGGCAATTCATGCTGTTCTAACAAGTTCAAAAGAAGACGAGAACTTTCTTATGGTTGTCACTGAAGGTATTCCTTCCTAAGTAGTTTAAAAAATTCGACTAGAATGCTATATATTTGCAGTATGGTTTTGATTGGCAGGCAGATGTTGAGAGCATGGAAGAGGAACATCACAAGAAACTGTGTGATTTCCGAGAGGTGATCGATTTGATTTCTACTTCCCAGAAGCCTGTTGTCTCCTACAATTCTCTTAATGGTGTACCTCTATAGTAAATTTAATCATTCTAATGTTGAACACTTTTAAATTT
>JANIMX020000161.1:1135598-1146304 GCA_024582655.2 Erythroxylum kunthianum | reverse complement strand
CTAAAGAAATAGATATTGAATTTTCATAAGACATCGAAGGGTGAATTATCCTCTAAGGGGTTTGAAACTAGACATTCAGAGTATTTTTTTTGCCTAGAAATTCTGTTTGACATTTTGTTTCTATCACGATCGTGATGCCATGAATTTTGCTATAGACTTAAGATTGACTTGAAAATTGGAAAAAAACTTCCTAACATGTTTTCCTTCCTTACCACAAAATTTCATAGTCATTTGAATTCTCCAAGTTAGTCAATTGATATCACCAAATCACTTGTTCTTGTGAATCTTATAAATTGAGTTTATAATATGATTGAGAGCAATTTTTGATTAATGATACATACCCGAGAGAGTCAATTGAGCATGCATTAAACATGAAATATATACATGTGTATGATTGAATATTCATTCGATTGAATAGTGTAATAATAAGTGCAAATTTGTGTTGCATGATGTAGAAGAGCGATAAAAGCAACCACAACTAGATATTGCCGGACTGTCCAGGCAATAACTTTTGGAAGGAATTGTGAGTCAACCTAGATGGCTCATCCTAAATTTGTATATGTTTTGTATTTCCGCACTTCCATATTGTGTTTTGATAAATTCCGGACCATTGAAGGTCCGAAGAGTTTCATAATCGAGACTGTATAGGAAGTGCAATGAATTGAATGTGAATATAGAAATAATGTGATTATGCATGTGTTCTCATCTATGTGATGAATGTCAGACTTAGGTCCAAAGTGAATGTGATACTGATGTGTTTCCTCAACTTCGAGTTGAATGTCGAACTTATGTCTGATGAACTCTGAATAAGAATATGAATATGTGAATATGATTGAAAGAAATGAATATGTATTGTGATATGTGCAAGTCACCTTATAAGTATGCATGTATAGATAAAGGAGTTGTGACCTAGAGTGACCACTGTGGTGTGGAGCTTAAAGCTCGAGGTTGGAAATGTGTGCTCAGAATCCACTTTCGGATTCGGGCTAAAATGTGAAGAATGAGTCCGATGTCCACTTTCGGACACGAGACAGTTAATCAGGCGCTCGGTCACAACACAATAACAATTGAAGTGGAGTCTCATTTTGCATTGCATATATGCCATGGGATCAATTGAAATAGATAGTGTTAAATGATACAATAATATGCCATGTTTGACTAATGAGTGATTTTTTGATTTGCGATAAAATGTTTTGAATATGATTCTGAAAGTGTTATGAAATGCATGTTGTTTGTTACTCGAGTGAACTTTGAATGAGATAGAGAAATGTGTTTATGAGTGATATGAAATTGTGCAATATGAAATGTATGCGAATTGAATGTCTGAAATAAATGTGTTATGCCGGAGTAAATCCATCAATGATGGTTTGCTCACTGAGTTTGCAATTCTCAACAAAATCGCAATGTTGTTTTTTAGGTTTAATAGAATTCGAATCCTAAAAGGATAGAGATCGAGAGTCGGGGTACGACATGGAACAAAGGTCTGGTCATCTTGACACCTAAGGACTCCGTTTTGTTTATTTTGAGTGTGTACAAGCCATGTAGGGCTCATTTTGGTTGTGAGCCTTCGGCTTGATGGTTAATGATTGTAATGATCAAATATTTTGGAGCTTGTAAATATCAATGTATCTTTTGATTATCAATGAAAATAATATGGGTTTTTAATTGGAGTGTATATATATGATGCCACCGTTTGAATGTTTATGATTGAATGATTGCTCTAACATGCCACTCTCACAGGGTATGTTCTCAGATATCCTTAAGATGTTCGGGTATATACTCTGTGAGGGGTGGGGTGTTACACAAACTCTGCTACATCTTTCTTCATTGTTGGCCACCAGTAATAAGGTTTCAGGTTCCGATACATTTTTGTAATACTAGGATGTATAGCATATAGTGCACTATGAGCTTCTTTCAAAATCTCTTCTTGTAGTCCATCTACATCTGGCACACACACTCGCCTCCCGATCATCAATGCTCCATCTACTCTTACTGAAAATTTGGTCCCCTTACTTTGTTGTACTCTTTTTCTCATTTGCATCAGATAAGAATCCCAAGCTTATGCCTCTCGGATCTTATCTCCCAAATCTGGTTGAACCTGTAATGTCGCCAATAAACTACTTACATAATCAACCTCTAATTTCACGTCCAATGCCCTCAACTCCACTAATGGTGTCATACTGTGTCCACTCAAACCAGCCATTAAGCCTGAGCTTTTTCTACTCAAAGCATCCGCCACTTCATTAGCCTTCCTTGGATGGTAATCAATAGTACAATCATAATCTTTCAGCAATTCAATCAATCTTCCCTGTCTTAAGTTTAACGCCCTCTGAGTTAAGATATACTTAAAGCTTTTGTGATCTGTAAGGATTTAGAATGTCTCCCCATACAAATAATGTCTCCAAATCCTAAGAGCTTATACAATTTCCGCCAAATCTAGATCATGGGTGAGATAATTCAACTCATGTGATCTCAACTGAAGAGAGGCATAAGCTATGACTTTTCCATGTTGCATCAATACACACCCCAAACCTACTCTCGAAGCATCAGTATATACCTCAAAACATCCACCACTCGATGGAAGCACCAAAATTGGGCTAGAAGTTAATCTCTGCTTAAGCTCCTCAAAACTTTCTTGATATTGAATGGTCCACTCAAACTGAACTCATTTCTTTAGCAACTTAGTCAACGGGATAGTTATCATCGAAAATCCTTATATAAATCTTCGATAATACCCAGCAAGTCCTAGAAAACTCCTTATCTCTGATGTATTTCTAGGCAGCTCCCACTCCATAATTGCTCTTACCTTACAAGGATCAAGCATCACTCCCTCTCTGGACACCACATGTCCAAGAAAAACCACTCGCTCCATCCAAAACTCACACTTACTCAACTTCGCATATAATTTTCTTTCCTTCAAAATCTGTAACACAATCCTCAAATGTTGCTCATGCTCCTCTTTAGTTCTCGAATACACCAATATATCATCAATGAACACTATCACAAACTGGTCAAGATACTCTTGAAAAGTTTTGTTCATCAAAGCCATAAATGCGGCTGATGTATTAGTTAACCCGAAAGGCATCACTAGGAATTCATAATGGCCATACGGAGTACAAAAAGCTGTCTTGGGAATACTTGACTGAGCTATACTTAACTACCAATACCTAGATGTCAAGTCAATCTTTGAAAATAGGACAACCCCCCTCAACTGGTCTAAAAGATCATTTATCGTTGGCAACAGATATTTGTTCTTCACTGTCACCCTATTTAGATGTCGGTAGTCCATGCAAAGTCTCATACTACCATCCTTTTTCTTCACAAATAACACTGGAACTCCCCGGGGTGATATGCTCGGTCTGATATAGCCCTTTTCCAACAACTCCTCTAATTGCCTTTTTAACTCATGTAACTCAACAGTAGCATCCTGTAAGGTGCAATGAAAATTGGTGCAACTTCAGACATAGTCTCAATGGTGAAATCTATTTCTCGTTGAGGCGGTAAACCTGATAAATCATTTAAGAACACCTTCGAAAATTACCTAACCACAGGAATTTGCTCTAACCTAGGACTCACCTCCCTCATATCTATAATATGAGCTATATATTCCTCACATCTATCTAATATTAACCATCTAGCAGTCACAACCTAGATGACACATGTTGAGACCACTCTGCCATCCCCCACAAATATCACTTTGGATTTACGCGAAGACTCAATCATCACCTCCTTCACTTAAAAATCCGTTACAGCCAGATGTTATGCCAACCAATCCATCCCCAAAAATCACATCAAACTCCCTTAAATCCATCACTATCAAGTCAGTTGATAGCTCCACTCCATCAATCCTCATTGGCTTCCCCTTCCTCATACTATTTACTACCACATAGTCTCCTACTAGCAACCACACTCTTAGGTCATATCCTAATGGAATAACCTCCCCCCGGAACTCTAAAGACAAACTTTAAAGAAATGTAAGAATGTGTAGATCCTGGGTCTACTAATACATAAGCCTTAATATCAAATAATGTCGTACCAGAAATGACAACGTTGACTGTGGGTGCCTCTTCCCTCATCATATTGTATATCTTCTCTTGAGTTTGACCCTGTGCTGAGGATGTCCTACTAGTACCTGTACCCACTATTGGTCCACGTCCAACTCCTCTACCGCCACCACTACTATCAATTATACCCGAACCTCTACCAAAACCAAAGGCACTACTCTGACGATATATTGTCTCCTCTGTCCTCACTCCCAAACTCCTCTCTATTTTCGTACAACTCCTCTATAAGTGCCCACGCTATCCATAAATATAGCATGCTTGACTGATCCCAGTGGGTCCTCAACATGGTCATCTATGAACTCTCCCATAAGTAGCACAACTTTGTAACCCTTCAACTTTTATATTAAAAGTGACTAATCCCTATGTTGGATCCAACTGACGATACACTAGCAGTGCTATGCTATCCTAAATCCTTGTCAACTCTCGATATCCACCTAAACCGGTATAAACTACCACTCATGCTTGATGTAGCATCGATTCTTTTAGACTCCCCTATACCAGTAGACCAGACTAGCTCCCCTCTTAACAGACCGACTCTCCTCTCCATAATGATTCTCTGGTCGCCTATTTAGCCCACTTTTCCTTTGCCTTGTTCTATCATATCCTCAACTCTAAGCGCAATCTTTAGTAACTTATTGAAATCAGAAGTAGCAGCTCCCAAACCTAAGCGAATATCCAACCTCAGACCTTTTCATATCGGTAACATATGTCCTTTGGATTTGCCACAACCTCTAATGCATACTTAGACAATGCTGCAAAATGAGCCTCATAATCTGCGACCATCATCTCCTTTGTCTGAACCGAACTCATAAACTCCATCTTCTTTCGATCCTAATATATTCACAGAGTGTATTTGTCTTTAAACTCTCTATAGATCTCCTGCCAAGGAATCTCTCGTGCCTTATAAGATCTCTTCACTGACTTTCACCAAGTCAGTGCGTTGCCTTGAAATAATGAAATGATATACTGCAACCTTGTTTCCAAGGTACACTCCAGATAGTTTAAAATAAACTTTGTCTGCTCCCACCATGCCTCAGTCTCCTCAGGATCAGTAGTACCTCGAAACTCCATTGCACCCATCTTACAATTCCACTCACAGTTGCAATCCACCATAGAATTACCTTGGGCTGGAGTCGTAGTAACAACCTGTTGCATCAAGTAAAAAAATGCATTATATGTGGTGGCACTGGCACCTCTCCTCTTACTCGTTCCATTCTGACATCCCCATGATTAGACACATCTTAAACACAGATCAAATTACCTGATTCCCCAATCGACTTTGGGCCAATAGTATCATCTCCTGAAACCATCCTAAATAAGACAAGAACATATTATTAGTTTTTTTCACTTAATTTGTCCCTAGAAACGTAAACACGCTCTAATACCACCTAATGTAACGCTCCAACAATTCTTAAACCATAATTATCCAAATTGTTCCCAAAGTATAACATTAATTACCAAAATCCTCATTAATTTTTTCATTGTCACAAAAATTTATCTATACAAGCACGACAACCCGAACTGTTACATTCAAAAGTATATAAAACAAAACAACTTTACTCAGTGTAATTTGTTGGCCCCACCTAAACTTCACTTTGTCAATCACGTATACTAGGGTTATCATCAATCTCTCTCTCCTAGAAAAAAAAGCGGCAAGAGGTGAACTGCTTACTTAGTAAGGGACTGATCGTACCCTTAAAATCAAATAACTCAATATATATATAGAAATTAGTCAAGTGATTAAAACATAAATATAATACTAAAATATACAACATTACTTAGCCTATCCAAATAATTAACAAACATCCAAAATTTTATCATAGCAAAGATTAAGACTAATATTATTTTATTACTGCCATTTTTTTTCTTTATCTTATAATTAGATGAATTGTCTAGGCCCTGCTTAACCTAGTAAACTTACATTCAATGGTCTGTTGACTCATCTATACTCATCATAATCTCTCATTAAGTGGAAATGTAATTAGATATATAAATAGCGGCACAAGGTATCTCAATTTCTCAATCTAATTTGATACGTGGTACTACTCCAATACTTAGCCATGGGCACATGATATCCCCAAGACTCAAGATATCCTGGTACCACTCTGGTACCTAGCCATCAACATAGGACATCCTCAGGACTCTGGATGCCCTAGTATATGCTCCACAGATAGATATCTAACCTTTGCTTGCTTATATTTAGACAACATGTCAATCTATGACTATTAAATTTAGCCTATCTTAGGCAAGCCACAACTTCATGATTTACACCATTTATTCGCAACCTATTATTTATGATTGTAACACTGGATTTTTACGTCCCTTTTTGATGTATAAGAAATAAATTGAAGAATAAAGTTTTAGTATTTTTCTAATTTTAAATTATCCTTAAATTTCTTTTTGGAAGTGCAAAATGATTTGGAATTTATTTGGAATAAATTCGGGACTGTAAGGTACTAAAAAAAGGTTAAAAGGGGTTAAAAATGTCTGACACGGCCAGGGGAGTGGGCGTGTTGCTGGGCGTGTGGGGAGTCGGACACGTCCATATGAGCGTGTCGAGTCGTGTTCCTCATTAAAACAGGTCGACGCCGGCGAGAGGAGAGAGAAAAGAGTTAGAAAAAAGGGGAACCGTGCACTATTCTAAGAGTACAAGTCAGAGGTTATCTTTACTCGAATTTCAAACTCAACTATTTGATAAGTCCAATTTACTCCTTAATCTGTCATAGACATTACAAAATTCTATAAGACTTATTAAAAAAAAGTTTTCAATTCAATTATACTTAATAATTCAACATTATTCCCTTTTTCACTTTATTCTTAATTATTAAAAATATCCTTACTAACCTGACCACCATAATGACTAAAATACCCTTAACTATTAAAAATCATGTTTTACCCTCATTTATTTTTATTAATACCAAAATACTCTTCTTGGATTACATTTCCTATTTTCCCCTTAATACAACTTAAATTTTCATAAATTATCTTCTTCTTCACCATTTCCTTTTCTTTTATTCTCATTTTCTGGCCACCTTTTCTCCATTTTTATTTTCCTATGATTTCAATATATTATCCCAAACAATCACAATATACATTTCAAATATAAACTAGTGTAAAATGAGTAAAACCCACAATAAAAGGCATAGAATTATTGCTGGAAAATTTTTACCTATAAGAAGTTTTATGCCTTTCTATGGAGTTTTTGAGTTGTTCACCTTCACAGTTTTCTCAGCAAAACAAACAAAATGAGTGAATACATGCAAAAAAAACTTCACATAGGAGGAAGATGGCGTCGAGGAAGAAGAGGAAGACAAACTTTTTCGTTAAGTGTTTAATTTCCCAACTGCTATCTTCTATTTATGCCATCTGTTTATTTGTTTTATGGGTTGGGTTGATTAGTAATGGCTGGGCTCTTATGTTTCCTGTGTTGGGCTTAACATTCTGTCTACACTATATAGTTACCTACTTTGGCAGAGGGAAGGCCAGAATAAGAGGGTTTTGGAGAGGAATTACACGATTCACTAACAAGAGATGTTGATATATACCAAGGTTCAAGAAGCCTAATATACTGACAGTGTTATGTCCCTAATATATTTTTTGTTGGTATAAGATTTAGTTTGAATATTCTTAAAACTATATTAATTAATTTAAATATTTTATAATGTAAAAGCTTAATTTGTTATTGGAAGTAAACCTTAGGTTAAATTTTGTCCTCTTTAGTTTTTTCCTCATGATTTGTACCTCTGTCCTTCACTAAATTGATCTGCCTTTTTACCTCCCAGTTCCCTATAAAATGATGGTGGTACGTGAATGCCAATGTTTCATTTGTTGCCGTCTTTGTTTCTAGTAAAATTTGCACCCATGATATTTGATCGTCGTCGCTCTCTCTTTGAATTGGTTCTATCTGTTGGATCCTACATACCGTTAAAGTTTGTAGATTAACTTTTGGCTTCTTTTCAATTCTGCAGTATTGGGTGAGTCGACGCGATAACTGGTGCGGATCTGCAAAATCTGTATACCATTCTGATTCTAACAAGAAGTCTGGTGTAATCTCAGACTTGCCCTATGATTTGCATTTATCAGCGGCTGTCTTCTAGAAAGGACCTACATGTTTTACTTAGCGTATTCTTTTGGTGGTTGTCACCACTCTAACTGATAACCAATGGTTGGATCACTTGGCTTTTTTTGCAATCCATCTCTGTATGAATCCATTATTAGTGCTTTCTAAGTGGTTTTTTTCAGGAGGAATTGTTCTGTGAGTGACGTATCATAACTTTTCTATCTACCTTGATTGTCTGACCGCAAATTAACACTACCTTGATGTTCACAAAGTGGGAGCATGATAGCTCATGAAGCTATTACTACAATCGAAATAAATGGTTTGCCCTATAATCCAAATTCAGGCTTTTACCATTCTGATTCTATAGATATAGGTAAAAATATTAGTCTTTTCAACCGCATCTGATTTTGAATAGCATCTATTCAAATTCTGTTGTGTTCATGATTAGGTCCTGTGCAATAGGCAAGTGGGTGACCCAGGAGGAAACGTATGCTGCACTTCAGGGCTCATCAAGAGTAAAGAATTCAGCTTGGAGAAGTCTTCGCCAGCATCATCAGCTGGTTCAGTAAAAGAAAGAGGCAAGGTGGGTTCTCACCTGGTTCAGTTGTTTCGACATCCTTAAACCCTACGAGGAATGAAAAAGATGCTTCCGCAATTATCGTTAACAATAGAATGAGGCAAGGTGACAAGCGAAAGGCTATACTTGAAGAAGAAAAAGGTGACACTTAAGCCAAGGGAGAGTGCGAAGAAGAGAGTTGAGGAGAGGTAGAAATTGTTATTTGGCCTTTATAAACACTAATTTTGAAGGGTTAAATCATAAACTTTTCATCTTCTGGATATGAGGTATGCAATCTGAGTGACTAGAGCATATATTCTTTTTGGTTATGCAGGTGTGAATATTTAAATGTAAGTAAGCACTTCTCATCTTCTGTTCTAACATTTGATCATTGTTTGAAGCTCTAATGACTGCTGCTTGTGCTCTTCTCAACTTCAATTATATTTGATCACATTCTACTCATTTCACAACTTAGTTAGGATGCTGACAACTTTCTTTTTGGCAATTTGTCAAATGATTTATTATGTAATTTGATGGAAACTTGGTTTATTATGGGTTGATTAATAACAGAGAAATTCCATTTGTGAGGCTGCTTTACCTGATCTTTCAAACTTTTATTGAAGTATCTTTGTCCAAAACTTCAACATAAGTGGTAAAATATTAAAAGATTACTACAAAATCGTCAGGATACACGAGTACATAAACAAACTGAATACTGGTGCATAAGCATCTTCTAGAATATCTCATTCAGATCAGTTCGTAAGGGGTTCATGGAAGAGGGAAGAGGTGGGTAGTGGGTAGGTAGATAGATTTAAACATCTCTTAACTGTATTTAATGTAACAGCTGCAGAACAGTGTGAAATTAAAGAAGAGCAATCTGAAAAGGGCCAGATTTGCGTATCAGTTAGTATTCAAACATTTTTATGATCAAATAAATGTCAATTGGTTCACCAGGAGAAAGCTTTCCACTCAATGATCACATACTTCAAAAGGAAATTGTATATTTCAATGTACTCTTATCTTGCAGTTCATGCTTTCAACTTCCTGATTTGCATATTCTACGCAAATATGGGGAAACAGTCGTACTTCAGAATTTAATTATAGACTCAACTATGCGTAATAATAAATGAAGGGTAGCTTGGTCATATATGGATAATAGTAGTATGCAATATTGCATGGATATAGGGGTCTTATTCCTTTTGGTTTGGAGTATAAACAGAATTCCTAAACCCTAATTTGTAATATGGTACTAGAGCATTAGGGTTTTCAACCTTCCAGCCGCCTTCGGTGTAATTTTTCAGCATTCATTGCTACAATTGCAGATCACAACCTTTATTGCTCAATTTCATATCATTGTGCAGACTTTATTGTTGCATCTTTTTATCCTTTGTTTTATTTTCCTATAATTTTAACCACATAAGCCATGCTTGAGGTCTAGAAACTCCAGCCCATCCATCCAGAGGAAGTTTAAATCCTCAAATATAAGAAGTTTAACCAAAAGGTGAATTCCAAAATATTTCAGCAACATACCGTTTAGACAAAAAAACTATCTAAAGATGTCCCAACTTGTCAAAACAATCTTTAAAGGTAAAGGAAAAATATATCACCTATTGAGAACTAGCGCTAAGCAAGGAGACCGGAGTTTTGATGCTTGGGATGATAAGGATTCTCTTATAATGTCATGGTGGTGGAGTTCCATGACACCCAAAATTAGTAATACTTACATGTTTTTTCTAACATCTGAAGCCATTTGGGAGGATATTTGACAAACTTATTCCAAGGCTAAAGATACAAGACTAACATCTTACTACAAGCACTTGTTTGCGAATTCTCGTAGGACTAATATCGCACTACGAGCACTCGCCCGTCAGCCTCGCTGGACTATCATCATTGCGATACGAGAACTGACGCATGTACCAATATGTGGGTACCTTGCAGGATTAGCATCTCACTACGAGAACAATGATCTTTGGTGTCTAGCACCTCCGGCTAACAATAGAATGAGGCAAGGTGACAAGCGAAAGGC
>JANIMX020000161.1:655313-668249 GCA_024582655.2 Erythroxylum kunthianum | reverse complement strand
CTCCTCTCACTCTTAGTGTATATTAGTAATTAAACAACCTCCAATTTTTGTGGGCTAGACAACTAACAAGATTTAAAGTGAGTAATTAACTAGTCTTCAGAGGACGATATTCGTGCTTACGCACACTTTATTACTTGAATGACCCGTGCACTTGCAGAGAACGAAGCGACTCAATTAGTATCTGGTGTTTAGACACCACCGCCTTTATTAAATTAGACCAAATTTTCGGTAGCGTAAACCGGAGGTTTATAGAATCCAAAGCACACAGTAGTTGCAGAAGTGTTCAATCACCTTTCGAGAGCATTAATCTACCATGTAGATTTTTTTACAGCTTTCAACACCAGTTTTATATTCATATTCTGGGATTTTGACCGCGATTGTATCACCTTTTACACAGGGGATTGGAAGTTGACTTAAAGGAATGTCACAAGTATTGTTCAAGGCTTGTGCAAAAGTCTTTGTAGGCACTGAGGAAGAACAATGTTGGTCGCCTTTGATAAGAGAAGTAGGAGATTGAGCAGCAGGAGAAGACCTTAGGAAAAGGAATTGCCATGGACAAACCGTGGCCTCCATCATATTAACCCCAAAGATTCGCTTCACATTGTACTGTTCATATTACTGTAGCATAATTGAAATTGAAATTAAGCTATAGCACTATTCAACTTTCCTTCATGTCTGTGCAAAAACTGGTGGAGGTATTCGCTCGCAGTCTCGCTCATCACAGTCGCTCGCTACCACCTAGATTCTCACGATGTCGCTCGTTACAGTCGCTCGCAACCACCCAGATTCTCACGATGTCATCGCAGTCGCTCGCAACCTCCGAGATTCAGTTGATGTTGTCGCTCGCAACCCAGATTCAGTCGATGTTGAGCGTTCTTAGTTTTCAACCCAAATTCAATCGATATTGAGCCTTTAGTCATCACAGTCACTCGCAACATGTTCTATATTATTGGTGGCCGTTAATGATCATCGCTATTATAATAATAATAAAATATTTTTTATAAAATAAAATTTTCCTCATTTAATAAAACGATTACTCATGACTATAAAATCATAGTCACTTTATTGGTTCTTAAAACATATAGTTTTGATATATTACTAATGAATTTATAAAATAATATTAATCCTTTTACCAACTTTTTATAATAATAATTATTTTACTTTTTAGTCTACAAAAATAAAAAAATAAATTATTAAGTTTCACCTTTGTAAATAAACTAGTATGTTTGAGGCTAGTATACTTGAATTGATTTAATGTAAGTTTGGAGGAAACAATGTTTAGATATTAATACTCTCAAGTCTTCATTTATCATTACCGTGTAGAAAAAGACGAAAAATATTGAAAAATCTTCTTTTATCCAATTTGATCCCTAAAAGTTAAAAAGTGTATAATTATCTTTATTTATATTAAAAGATTATTTTTAAATTGAAATAAATTAATAAAAATTTACCAAGGTGGTGAATATAAAAGTATCTTAGCCAAAAGTTCGACTAGTATATGTTCACAAAAAAAAACTAGAAGATGAAGGCCAAACTAAGATGCAAACCTAACACAATTTCATGTACATTGATGCAAAAATATAAACAAACATTAACATGCAAGGACAAAACATGCTAAACAAACATAAAATACATAAAATAATGAAACCTAGGATAAAAGCCTTAATTTAAATGCAAACATGCACATTAATAACATGACAAACATACACTAAAATGCAACTATCCTAGTTATTGGTGAAATTAATAATAAGAGAATATATTGATGACCATATTGTGAGAAATTCTTTTAAATAATATGATATTATGAGACAAGTGATAAGTGATAATCATATAGGTTTTTCTAAAACATCTTGTGTGATAATTGATATGTTAAATCTGTATTGTGAGATTTTTAGGTCATGTTTTGTGATTGTTTTATGTCATTTGCATGTTTTAGGATGTTTAAGTGTTTATGTATAAGAATGTGCATTTATGCATGGTTTTAGGGCTAGGTTATGCATGGGTTTAAATGTGTCTACATTTGCATTATGTTGTACATGCTTGCATAAGGATATTGGGAATGAATTGTGTTGCATTTGATGTGTTATTTACACCATTGCATGTGATACAAGCTTAGGTATCATGGAGGATTGAAAGAGTAATATTTCTGAAAAGGGAGCAGTAAAAAGTGCAACTAAGCCTGTTTGGCCCCGAGGTACATCCCATGATTGTGTAAATCCCACGATCGTGGATTGGTCTGTTTAAAATGAGCATATAAATACAATATTATGAACCCTAGCTGCCATATGCTCGTGGAGAGAAGTTAGAAGAAGCTTAAGAAGGTTATTTTGAAGGTGAAAAGCAAGGAGAAACAAGAAGATCGAGTGATTTGTTCAAGTGTTCAAGAGTCTTCATCTTAGAAGAGAAAAGAATAAGCTTTCTCTTATATTCATTTCACTTGTTATTTCTTAGTTTTTTGCTGAAATTTCAGATATGCAACCTTTGTATTTAATATGGATGATGATGATGATAGCTTAGGTTTCTATTAGGGTTTTCTTGTAACTTGATATTGTATGGATGTTGTTTAATGAAATGGTTATGGATTCCATATTTTCATGAATGTTATTGATGTATGTGGCTTATTTGGCTGAGATTGAGAAATGATGTTAGATATGTTGGTTAAATCACTTCATGAGAGTGAGTGAGACAACCAAGAGACTTATGTCATGCTAATGACAATGTGGAATACATAGGAAATGTTAGTAATATGTGTTGAACTTTATACTTGATGGAGATTGATAGATGAAATCAAGTCATTTGTGTAACTTGCTCAATGAGAGTTGGTAGGTTGTTAGACAAACACATATTTGTTCAACAACCTTAAATAGAGATCTTAAGTAAGTTGAATGCCTATTAGATCACTTAACCATTCGGAATAAGGTGAGTTAAAAGGTGGATTGAGAGATTGCTTATTAACTTGTTTATTGTTTCGGATGAGTTGGTTATGAATTGAGAGAAGAATAACCAACACATTTGAATATATAAAGCCTAGCATTAATCATCAATTAAACAATTGAAATCAAGATTAGGAAGGAACATAACCCTCATTCCATAAATTGTCAATTTGTAGCTTCGTTCTCTTGCGTGAATCGATAGATTGTAGTGTTGTTAGATTGAATTTTTCACCAATTCCCATTGATTGAACCTTAAACAAAGAAGAAGTGTTCTTAGAGGTGACTATCCAATACTTGTGGGATCGATACCAAGTATACTACAACAACGCCCAGTGCACTTGCAATAGCTCGGAATCAAGTGTAGGAAAACGCCTATCAAGTTCATAACATAGACAAAACTCTGCATATCAACTACCTCTTTTAGTGCTCTAATCAACATAAAACCATCCCAGCTATTCCTATGAGCAAGGGATTTGGGGCAAGGTAATCCTTCATCACCTTACCTCTTGATTCTATATATGGAAGCACTAAATTAATTGATCAAAAGCAATATTAGTATCAATCCTAGGTTTAAGCTTCATAACAAATGCAGAAAGATTGGTTTCATTAGCCTTTTCAAATGATTTATTCCTCTTATCTAGAGACCAAGATGCCTTAGTTAGCCTACTTATAACTTCCTAAATATCTTTAAAATTTATCAGGTTTCGAGGTCAATAGAAGTAAAAGCCATCTAATCATTTCAGAGAGTGCTCAGGAAAAAGCGGACTAACTTTTAAACATTTCATGATTCCAACTTATGGCCCCTCTTTTTAAATATCTTGGGCTCCTCATTTCTTTAAGAAAGCTTTAGTTCATATTCTGTCTTCACCTAGTTGAGAAAATACAAAGAAGATTGAGATGTTGGTGCAATATATTCCTATCCAAGCAAGAAGATTTATTTTAATGAAACCTATCTTGAACTCACTTTATGTGCATTGGTCTCCCCGATTTTTTTTTCTCTCTAAGGGTCTGATTAAAGATATTGAAAAGTTAATGAGGAAGTTCTTATAGGCTATTGGAAAGGATGGGAGGTTCTTATCCAAAGTATATTGGCAAGAGTATGTAGATCTCTAAAGGAAGGTGGTCATGATACCACCCACATCAATACCACCACAAAGTCTTCCTAGGAAAGAGATTATAGAGGTTACTACTTAATAAAGATTCCTTGTATGTGAAATGAATTCACTTCTATTTCATGAAAGATAAAAGCCTTTGGGAATTAAAGATTAATCCTTCACATTATTTGTTGCTTAAGTGCTTATTGAAGTTAAAAGATGAACTAGGAGATTAAATTATATGTAGAGTTAGGAATCGAGTAATTGCCTCTCTTTTCTTTGAGAATTAGAGCAAAGAAAGTTCACTATGTAATTGTCCACTAATGTCTTTGTTAAGTTGTAGATATTCCCCAAGTTCCAAGGTTAAGGTTTGGATCAACCACAACATTGACAAGGAGTTCCTAATGTTTTTGAGGACTACATTCCAAGATATAACATAAACCATATAAAGGAGGATGAGTATTGGTGGTTGAGACACTCATTAGGTAGATATACCAATACTTCAGCTCCTGACCTTTTTAGAGACAAGGGATCACAACTGGAAGATTGGAAAGTAGTGTGGTGCAATAACTTACTATCTAGGGTGTCTTTCCTCTTATGGATTTTGGTGAAACGGAAAGCTCTTATAGTAGATAGAAATTGTAAGGTATCTTTCCTCCTAAGGTTTCTTTCCTCCTATAAGAAAGTAGTTATCTCTTGCATTCATATAGAGATGCAAGTTACGAAACACTTAAGGTAGAAATTATAGTGTTCTTACTATTTTAAGGGGAAAAACCAAAATGTTATTATGTTGTTCTCTGTAAAGCATCTATGCTACATGTTGCTTGAACATATATCAAGGCAATCACTATTGCTCCTTAGGTTTGATTTTTAGCTCCTCCAAGGATTAATGTATAATATTGTTGCCATTTGAACCTTTTTAATTAATTCATTCATTTACCTTTTCAAAAAGTATTAGTTATAAATCATCATTAAAAGAAAATAAATTATTTATTAAAATAAAAATCATTTAATGTGCATAAATTTTAAAATAATTTCAAATTATTATTAATTTCAAATTTTATATTTATAAATTCATATATTAATTTTATAAATAGATATTTAATATTAAAATTATTATTAATTATATATATATGTAATTAAAGTTAGATCTACTAGAATTTTTATGTGATAAATTATAATGATTATAACTTTTGTTTATATATGTATAGACGATTGTTGTTAGTTTGGCAAGTAGACATCATCGAAAGGAGCTGCTATTTGTCTCTCAAAACAAAAAACAGGTATTGAAGCAAATTCACAAATTGTCACTTCTCAACAATATTTTGGGTTGTGATAAGGCGAATTTCATTTTATCTTGAGCACTTTTTATTCTTTTTGTCGCGATGGCTCCATGATCTGTGATGAAGGAGATCATACACTCTCTTGTGACTATTCATTCATGACTTTTTACAATATAGCAAACTCAATTTGTTCGTTTTGCGAGGATTGGGTGAGAGTCATCAATTATACGCAATTTTTATCTTATATTTTTTACTAAAATATTGATTTCGTAACTCGAACATGTAACCTTTCGATCATAAAAGAGTAACTTTACTAATTATTCCTTAACTTTCGGAGCTAAAAAAAACATGGTAGATTTCGAATATCTTACCTTTTCCCGTATATAAGTAAACGATTTTTGTTTTGTTGGGATGAAAATCTTTAAAATTAAGCTTGGAAATTTAGAAGAGTAATTCTAGTACAAGATATAGAAAGAAGGGTACATGTAAGGTTGGAATCTTTGGTTGCCCGATTATAATATTATACATTCATACTCCCCTTCCATTGGATGGTTCATAAGTAGACAAAGCAAGGTATCTACTTGTGGGGACAGACATCCCAACATTGCAAGCAATCTATATGGTTAGATCTTATATGATCACAACCCTATAGAACTTCTGATAATATTTATTATAAATAAGTTCAACTTATAATATTTATTATAAGTTGGGATTGGGGCTTATAATGTGCATGTCACACTTCACGACCACGTATTTAAAGAGTTGTTCAACTCTGCCATTGATATTTGGCCATCACTGAACTGCTTGGTTAAATCCTTTATAATTGTTTTTTAATGGTAAACTTGAAATTAGATTATCAATTTTGAAGACTTTTGGCCAATGAAAGTGACATTTGATTAGAAGGATGAATACTTAGAGCAGTGAGATCCAATCTATTTGCCACCCACAAGGCCACGACCTACTTGTCAGCTTATGTGTTAAAGTTTGAGGGGCTGTCATTAACACCAGGTGGCAGCAAGCAATCGGCTACTTGGCAGAAGGAATTTTCAGACTGCAGCTTGGGCCCGGACCACAAGTATGAAATCTTATAAGCTATTAAAGATAAAGACCAACTAAGCTTGTTTGTTGTCATGTAGGAGGTGAAAGAGCTCAAGAAGCTTTAAAAGAGTTCCACTTCATGTTAGTTGGGAGAATACAAAAAAACGACGGTTCCAAAGCATACGATTTTTCACCTGCAACAAGATGCACATGCCAATATAATAACTTAGTAGTTCCGCTCAACAAAAGGAACAACTGCATAGTTCTTCTCAGTCTATATGCTAGTGCCAGCGTCTCCTTATTGGTCTGCTTCTTGTACGAGTCTTTCCCAGTTTTGCATCTGCATTTTGACAATAGATTATTTACTTCCCTTCCGTATGTTAAAACGGCATGTTTATACACATTAGAGACACCCTCAGTTTCCCTTCTAGCACACACTGTCGGAGTTAATACACACCTTCGCCTATAAACTCATAAATCTCTACGAAGACTTCAACTAGAAGCGTTGGCGTTTTCCAGATCTAGTACTTCTCCACCATAGAGGGTTATTAACTTCACTTCCGTATTTTAAAACGAGATGTTTATACACATTAGAGACACCCTCAGTTTCCCTTCTAGCAGACACTGTTGGAGTTAACTGCCCGCAATTAGGATATTGAATCATATTCTCAAGCAACCTTGTTTGAGGATGTCCATAATGAAAGAGAGTTGGCTGATGGTGTAATTGAGTTAGATTATCCTCGAGTAGCTGATATCTTTTGCAATCAAAATCAGAATAAATGTCTGGCCTTGACCCAAGGGACTTAAATTTAAAGGTCCTACAATCTCCCAAAGGCAAAGACTCGTCACTTCTGGCACCCTCAGTTTCCCTTCTAGCACACACTGTTGGAGTTAACTGCCCGCAAGTAGGATAGTGAATCATATTCTCAAGCAACCTTGTTTGAGGATGTCTATAATGAAAGAGAGTTGGCTGATGGTGTAATTGAGATGGATTATCCTTGAGTAGCTGATATCTTTTGCAGTCAAAATCAGAATAAATGTGTGGCCTTGACCCAATGGACTTAAATTTAAAGGTCCTACATTCTCCCAAAGGGAAAGACTCGTCACTTCTGGCACCATGTCCTCTCTTATTGTTGTAACCTGGATATTCATTGATCAGGAAATCAACAGAATCACTTAAAATTAAAGAATTGCTCGAAGCAAGTTCCTCAATCTTCCAGTGGCAATATGGAGGAGCTGTTTTATGAGTCACGTGTATTTCCCCATCCATTTCTAGCATGAGAATTGCGTTGCTGAAGAACCCACGCAGAAGTTCCCTGTGCCTCCTATAGTAATAGGCAAAGGAAAAAGTTAAAGTTAAAGACAGACAGCGAGTTATAAAGAGGCTAACATTCATAAAAGTCAGTCCCACTTAATTTCTTTCCACTTGAAGTTATTTAACATAACTTATTATGAGTTCATTCTTCCACTTATTAAGATCAGCACTCAAGGAAATCGCACGGAAACATATAATGCTCACAAACTGCTAGGCAACAAACTCTATTGGTCTCTCAAGAATTCGTTTGAAATTACAGTATAAGATAACTTCAACAAATGCTGTATGCAAGTGGAACACAAGTATCCTACACAATCATTGAACTGGGGGCGAAGCCACAATTAAAATCAATTCAGTACACATTCTTGATCAAAATTAAAGCAAAGCATATACAACAACCACGACTATCTTACTCAATCATAACGGGATTGTCTTCCTTCCCATGGAAACCTGCATGAGGAAAGTTGAACACAATGCGGTCAAACGTGTGCATCCATAAACTTTCATGATGCCACATTTGAGTTGCATCCACTCCATGCAATACGGATGCGTCTAATTTCTTCAACATTTTCAAATTTGATTCCACTTCCCTGTAGTTCTCAATCAGAGCGCCTAGTTGATTAGGGAGATTTAATTAGTTGCCAACGCAACCAATAATTTCAACAGCAGGAGCAAAGAAATTATTAGAGCAAACGGAGTGTATACAAGTAATTCTAACCTTCTTCATTAAATGAAATGCAAAGACAAAACAGCCAAGTAAGAGTTATTCTTGTCTACTGAAAACACCAATGTATCTCGGAGTTTTATTACTAACAGGGAAGTGTAGATATAATACAAGTACTGACTAAGAGCATGCAGCTGCTGAAAATATAGAGCAGTAGTAAGTTTGATTATTGTCTGAATTCGTAAAAGAGGAAAATTTCACAGTGATCAAACACCAAAACTTCCCAAAAACATACGAATGGTAAAGCCTTTACCATTTTCACATCTCTTTCCAAGAAATAAACGTCAAACAAAAGAGTAATACATATATTTCACTTAACCCCAATAAAAATCCCCGTTTTTGATTCACAGACATCAACCCCCTGGCCTTCAAACCACAAACAAAAACAAGAAATGGCAGTAACTATGAAACAAAAATTGAAAGTTGTTAGCTTTATGGATAAAGACATAGTTAGTGATGCAGAGAACTAGTAATCCAAACCAATAATCGTAGAAAAAATATATCTCCGGCCAACATATGGATTAAATAAGCTCATATTCCATTTTTGGCAACAATGGATAAGCCCATGAATATGGCCACCAGCGTCAATTGGTTGAACAAACAACAAGTACCTAGTGAGTCAAAAGAGGTCGCCACAATGTTGGAACCAGAACCAAAAGAGACAGCTAAGCTCAAAGAGAAAGAGAAATCTCCTTCACCAACCAACAGTATCCGATCATATGATGAATAATGCTTAACCTTTTTTTCCCCATGGACAAACAGTGCCTTCCCTCTCACTTGACTATGCATTATTGGACTCTTTTCTGAAGCTGAAAGTACGTTGTGCTTCCTACTTTATCGAAATAAATAATGCACGAGTCACTGAAAAGTCGAAGGATTTAAATCTTAGAAACAGGTACGGTGTTTCAATGAAATAACACATTTTGCCACGATGGCAACGTTAACGACAAAAGGGTTTGTTGGTCAATTTTCTGAACACCATAGCAAGGAGCCTGGCTCCTTCACTCCTTCGACGAGTGAATGACTGACAATTTGGAACATCGGTTTTAGGGATGACAAGGCCTCTCCGTCGTAACCAATATTATGAAAATCGGTACCAAATTTAATTTTGATATGATATTATATTAGTATCAATTAATACCGTATATTATTTCTAATAATTTTTTAAATTTATAAAATAGTTCTTAAATTTTTTTAAAATTATAAAATAGTAAAATAATATTTTACTGTATACTTTATAATTTTATATTAAACCTTACTTAAAAATTTATAATAATATAAATTTATTTATTTTTATTAACATTAATTTTCACATATTTCATATATAAATAATAACTACAATTAATATAAAAATTATTTAATAATCATACGAATATAAAAATAAGAATAATACAAAGTATTTAAAATATTATAATTTTATCATATAATAAATAATAATTACATCAAAACATCAAATAAAAAATTAATATATATTGTTAACTCTCTAACTATTACACTTTACCACAACAAATCGTAATGAAAAACACAACCAACTACAAGTGAAACCTCAAACAAAAACATTTACATTTATATTGCTTATATAGATTTAACATATACATGAAATATAAGTAAAATTAAAAGAAGATGAGTAACAAAAACCTGAAACTTCGTTCAATTGTTGGATATCCACTATAACTGTATTGACTCCAATTCTCATTTTGCAGAAAATCATCATCATTAAGAGGAATCTCATCATCACCAGCATTCAAATTCATTGCATCAAATGACATATCAATATTTTCCCATCCAAATTTATCTTCCAAGTCACTCTCATCTATCAAACCCGGTTCCTCAGAAACCCAATCTGCCAAAAAGTTCAATATTATCAATGCAAATTGGATTTACTGAATTAGATGTTCTATTAAGAGTCCTAGTAAACAATAAAAATTAAATTATTAAAAAGTTATAAAAATTAATCTAACTTAATAATGATAATAACATACCTTTCTCAAAGCTTTAAATTGTATCGAACAAAGATCAAATCGTTTAATCTTTTGTGTTCCAATCTATTCCTTTTCTTGAAATGGATGAATTCAAAAGTGCTCCAATTCCTTTCACACCTTGTTGTCCTCACACATTCGAATTGCAAATCTTTGCAATTCTGGAACACAACTCCCGAATTGGTCCTACCAAGCAACTGTAAGACAATAAAAATAATATTATAACCAAAATTAAATGATGATTAATTTAATAATTTCCATCAAGTAACAAAAGTGATAAAAAAAATACCTGGATTAAGCTTATCTCTTTGACAAATAGCAATAGGCATCCCAAAATCACCAGAAGCATCCTTATAAACTTCCATTTGTGATCTTATGAGATCTTGCATCATATCATGGCCAACAATTATTGTAACAGTTAATAACATTCCTCTATTAACTTTAACTTTCTTCATAAAAATTAGTCTAAAATAGACACTAGAATTCAAAAATGCACCAGCAGCAAACAACGGAGAGTAAAGTTGTCTTTCTCATCTCTCGTTGATGACTACAAGATAAGGTGCGTATAAAGAAAGTCTATTTTTTGGATTAGCCTTGATTGCTTCCTTTGCCCTCTCTATGGCATCATAAAAATAACTCACTGTAGGCTTCTCATCACTATCAGCCAGACGAAGTACTCTTACCAAAGGCTCACAAACTCGGATAACAAATTGACATTGGGACCAAAATTCAGTATCTTCAAGTATAATTCTACTAACCTCCAATCCAACATTAGACCTAGCATGTTGAGATGCAACTCACTTATCACTTGTGAACATTTGTTTCAACTATTTCTTCATCGACACAAAAACACTTGAGTGATAAGAAATTTGTTACAAATATGGTAATAGCAAGACGACACAAATTCCTATCATTGGTAAATTCATTCCTCATTAAATTTAGAACCCTTGCACTATTATAGATAAACTTTGTCATTTTCTCTACTTTCTGCACAGTCTCATCGATAATAGAAAAATACCTATATCTTTTATATTTTTCAACATGAGGTCAATGCAATGTGCAACACAATGAGTCCAATAAAAATAATTATACTTATTTTGTAATCTTCTTTAAGAGGGCGAGCCTTGTAGCAACTAGTAAGGTTACTCATTTGTGACTAGAAGGTCACATGTTCGAGTCACAAAAACAACATTTTTGTAAAAAATACAAGGGGAAGGTTATGTATAATTGATGTCCCTCACCCGACTCCCGCAAAGTAGGAAAATTAAGTTTGTCATGTTGTGTTTTTGTAATCTTCTTCCAGGTGCTTTATAAACAGAATCATTGTAAGTAATGAATTGAACAATGTTTTCTGGCCCTACTTCATCAAATATCTCAAAGAGAGTATCGGTAATCCTAACAAACCCAAATGCATCAATAGATTTAAAAAACATTGTACCCTTTATAGAATAAACCAAAATTTTGATAATAAGTTTATGTCTCCTATTTGTCCAACCATCACACATGATTGAACACTCAAAAGTAGCTCAACTCATTCTTCTTAAATTCAAATAACTGTTTATTTCATAAAAAGAGCTACTTAGAAGTTTACCTCTATATTCATCAATTGAAGGAGTCTTGTATCCTGGACTGTAAGAGACAATAACATCCACCATATGTTGATAATAATAAGATTGTGTAACATTAAATGCAATACTTGAATTATACCACCATCTAGCCATTGCGATGTTCACATTCTGAGTCGCTTCTCTATAATGTAAGGCACTATGAATTGAAGGTTGAGCTCCATGAGATGTTCGTGGTGCAAAAACTTTAGATATATGTCTTCTTTTTTTCCTTGCATTAGCAGTAATATCAACTTCTTGTTGGGTAGGAATACTACTACCACCTTCAACATCCTCACTATCATCCTGACTACTAACAAAGGAACTTCCACTACCAATTTCATAGTTTAGTCTTTGCCTTCTATCTTTTTCATATTGATACTCTTTAAGCAAAGTCTTCATTTGTTATTTCACATCATGACTCACTTTCTTACATGACTCAACATCACCTTTGTTACTAGCTAAATGCTTGTTTAATCTTGCGATTCCCCCATTTTTCAAATGTTAGTTAAAGTACAAACAAATGGTATGGTTTCTCATTCCTAGAATCAACCTAGCATGAGCCCAATCTGGATCGTCAAATCTTCCTAAACTGGAAGCAACTAAATTATCAAGCGTACTTGAACTTCCCTCCATTTATTTATAAAATGAATAAAGACATATGTATATTTCTTTATCATAACAAACATTTCAAAAATGGCTTTTCTTATTATAATACACATCACAAAAATAATTGAAACATTTACAATTTCTCTCAAAACTATAAGCTTTAGTAAAATTATGTTTGAAATTGAAACATTCAATATCAATACATTAATAGTGGAAATTGCTAAAAAAATCCACATCTGAAATGTAAAAAACGTTCTTAGCCTCTTTTTGGTGAAAAAACGTTTTTGTCGTCTCAAACAAACTTATTGCACTTTTACCCATCTTTTTGTGAGATGCCTAAGCTACCCTTAAAAATTT
>JANIMX020000161.1:442117-454703 GCA_024582655.2 Erythroxylum kunthianum | reverse complement strand
CCTCTGTCGGACACGCCCAGACGGACATGGCCACGCGGGCGTGTCCGGTGGCAGAACGCTATTTTTGCTTTTTCCGTCCGGCCAACTCCCAATCTTAACCATTTCTCTCCGTTCTTTCTTCTATTATGCATAACAAATCAATATACACAACATATTTTTTGAGCAAATTTTAGTCTTATAGTTTTTCTTTCATATTGAAAATTTTTTCACGTAAAATTATGGTTTTTTTACTTAGTTTGCTGTTGTAATTTTTTTTATTTATTTGATTACTTTCATTGTTTATTCTATTAATATTTAATTTTACTAAAGAAAAGATTTATAATAATTGATTACATTAAAGCTTACTATTATTTTGTCCAACATAAAGTACATGTTGTTGTTGAGACATAAGGTAAGCATTGAGCACATGGATCAATTCGACATGATATGAAGCTCTTCTAGTTTTGCCTTTTGGAAATGCTTCTCGAAGTTTCTTTCCCATAAGCATGTTGGAAATTCACAAAAGGAGTCATCCCACAACGGAAAGAGACATAAGGATAAAGTAAGTTATATATAAAGATATGACTTATAACTCATTGCCTTAAGGTTTTGGGTTGAGATATGATGTCTTAGTTGTACATAAACTCATTTGGATCATGTCCAATTTCTCCCTAGGCTCTCTCAAAACCCTTCATTGGTATCAGACCAAGGTTGGCGAAGTCTGATGAATAAAGATTCATGGATTTGACTCATAGTGACTTAAATGGCTTCGCATGAGTTATGGGTTGAGGGAGAGCTAGTCTGATATGAATAGATACACTTATGAGGGGGAAATGTTGGAAATTCACACGTGGATTCATTCTACATTGGAAAGAGACATAAAGATAAAGTGAGTTATATATAAAGATATAACTCAACCCATTTCCTTAAGGTTTTGGGTTGAAGCATAGTGTCCTAGTTGTATATAAACTCATTTGGATTCGATTTCAATTTCTCTTTAAGCTCTCTCAAAACCCTTCAAAACAATCCTCACATATTGTATATGTTTTCTTTTTCAATCATAGGCAAGCCATCCACCAATTGTTGCACTACTAGTTGCTATAACCTCTTAAAATTCAAATGCCTATGTCTATAGTGTCTTAACCAATTATCTTCCAAGCTGGTTTGAAAACAACTTGATCATCAAGGTTATTTTTCATAGGGAAATGGCAAAAAGTGTAATTTAAACCTTAAGGTTTTTATAATAATACAATTTAAACCTTAACATTTTAGAGTGTTCAAATTCAACTATAATATTTTTAAAACGTTTAAAATAGACTTTTAATAGATAAAAAATTTAATGGAATTAAACAAATGTCACGTCATTATCAACGTGATATTTCTTTCTATATTTTAAAAATCTGATGGTAGAGTCCAACATCACGTGTAAGCCATATTATATTAAGTGGGTCTCACCAACTAATTTTTAAAATAAATTATTATTTTTAGTTTATTGGTGGGTCTATACGGGGTATTGTTGTTGTTGTTGGTGGTGGTGGGTCTACACTCTACCATGACATGTGACCTACAAGTGGTAGTGACGTTCACCAATAATTTTTTTAAATATAAAAAGTGCCATGGCCTGGAAAAAAAATTCTTATCTTTAGCCATTGCAATTTTAACCAGCCACTTTTCTTTTGATACATCACTATTAAGTACAACATATCAAAATTTCAACATCAAACTTAGCAAATTGGAATCTAAACGGGGAAATACAACTTCACTGTACCTTTTCCTTGTGACAGTTAATGCGTCCATGACCCAAAACTACCCGGGTTGTTTCTGAGTCATCTAGGTAATGTAAGAGGTTTCCATTTCCAGTCACATGATTATTACAATCAGTATCTACGAACCACACCACCTGTGCACATTCTTTTGCAAAACAATAAATCAAGCAAGGAACAAAGTTTCATCTTCATCTTCTTTTTCTTCAGCAGCTAACTTAGCTTGTTTCTTCCTCTCTTTCAAGCGACAATATCTCTCTATACGACCAGATGTTTGATAATAAAAGCATGCATTATCTCCCATTAGCATGATTTTGTGTATTGTTAATGTTGTTCTTTGGAATTGTTACGAGTAGTTAATTTTGTTTAGAATAATAGCATGGTGGTTGGAAGATAAATCTTCAGTTTAATTAGTAAACCACCGTAGCTTCTTGGTTGAAATATGGTATTTTTCCAATGAAGTAGAAGCACGCGAGAATATTTCTTGGCCAGCCAATAGCCATGGAAAGAAAAAAAGATGAGACACAAACTTGTAAAAGTGAAGGGTTTACAGGACAGGACCATCTAACTGGGTTTGATTGGCGTGATCTCAAGGACCATTGAAGGAGATACCTTAGTGATATCAGGCTCAAAAGCTGGGACGATAATGATTCGTTAATGGGACTGCTAGTGCAACCATATCTACGCCTTCTTGTGAAAGGTTGATGCCTCGCCCAAAAAGAAAAAAAGAATTGAAACAAAATTAGGTCGTAGACGATGTATCGACCTGCCCCACTTGTGACTATTTGCAGCATACGGTTAGAGTATGAGATCATTTTAAGAAGATCATGGATATGGACGTGCCAATATGTAAGAGAAAACTAGTAACTTTTGGTATCTTCACCCTGAATTTCCAGGGCTAGAGCGATTGGAATCATTTGTCCCTCCAAATTGCATGCTTGTAAAGTTACTAGCATCTAACTTTTGAGAGAAAATGGGAGAATCTTGGTTACATTATCATGGGGAATTGACTAAAAGTAAGAGGGAAAAAAATCAATCCAAGTTACTATAGCTTGAAGGTGGTGTTTGTGATGGAACAGGTACCAACCTTTTACGAGAAAAGTTGAAAAAGTCTTTCCGTGTTATTGGATGATTGAGGGCTATTATGAACAAGAAATAGACAACAGATTCCTTTTTTTTTACACCATTCACAATGTCCACCTTTATTGTCCTATACAACTAAAGCCCTTGATACTGCATATCCACTCTAAAGAAGTAAAGACAAAGTGATATGATAAAGTGACGGAGGATGGATTAGGCCATATCAAAATTCGTAATATTAAGCTCAAGTTATTTTGACTTTTCTTATTAATCATAGCTTTAAGTGTTTAGTTATAATTTGTTTAAATAAAATACTCTTTAAAGTGCGTGAAGGAAGAGAGCAACTATAAATATACATAGAGTTAAATGGGGTCTGCATGAAAATAATCCCTTGTGTATCAAAATTCTATAGCCATTGCGAAGTTGTTGGCCAGGAGTGCAAGGGAATTTTGAGTAAGTGATAGGGATGGGATAGATATGAATCATACCAGTTAACTCGTTGCTGTCACAAGGCAAAGTAAACTTCTTTGATCAATAATCATGGCAGTGGAACGCCCTAATGAGCTAGCAGATGGTCGATATGATGATGATGGGCACCCATTAAGAACCGGTTAGAATATTATTTTGAGTTTTTGTTTTTTCATTTGAATACAAACTTAAATTTATTGTCTGTGGGGACTTAATCAGGAACACTGTGGAGTTGTATAGCTCATATTATAACAGCAGTTATTGGATCTGGAGTTCTATCCTTAGCTTGGAGTACATCGCAGCTAGGATGGATAGTAGGGCCTGCCTCTTTGCTTGGCTTTGCGATTGTCACCTACATTTCTACATTTCTTCTTTCCGATTGCTATAGGTCACCTCACCCTGTTACCGGGACTCGAAACTACTCTTACATGGATGCTGTTAGAGTGAATCTTGGTAGTTCAACGCTGTACCCTTTTGACTTTAGAACTGTGTCAGGAAGAATGCTTCTTACATAGGTATTGGTATTCCTAATTTGGTATAGTGGTCGTTCAGGTAGAACACAGACCTGGATGTGTGGTTTGCTTCAATATCTAAGCATGTGTGGAACTGGTGTTGCTTATGTTATTACTACTTCAACCAGCATGAGGTATCAAGCTATATTTGAGATTACAACTATCCAATGTATGGCATGCATTAGATGGCTGCTCCGTTGCTTGATACCAAATACACTTTGTGCAAAAGAATTTAAAGGCTGATTTTCATATTCTATCACTGGAATTAACGCAGAGCCATTCAAAAATCAAACTGCTATCACAGAGAAGGGCATAAAGCTGCATGCCTATATGAGGATACTTTCTACATGCTGCTATTTGGAGCTGTACAGATAGTAATGTCTCAGATACCAGATTTTCATAACATGGCATGGCTCTCATTAATTGCAGCAATCATGTCCTTTGCCTATTCTTTTATAGGTCTGGGACTTGGCATTGCCAAAGTAATAGGTAAGACTCCCTAATTGACAATTATTATTATTATTTTTTATGTTGATTATATCATTCCTATATCATACTTTGTCAGAAATGCGAGATTTTTCAGACTCCATGATATAATGGTTACCAACTTACCATTAACCCACCAAGTCCTATATAAAGGTTAATAGATCTTCGCATGTATACAACTACAATTACTTCTAATTTGTCAATTGGTAGAAAATGGGAAGATCAAAGGGGGTATCAGCGGAGTGCCAGCTGCCAACACAGCTGACAAACTATTTTTGGTCTTTGAAGCACTATCTGACATTGCTTTTGCCTATCCATACTCGCTTATTCTTCTTGAAATACAGGTTTGGCTTCAACTTTCTTAAAATTTACAGAGTTTTAGCTGGTACAGAAAGAATTATTTCAAATTCTAAGAGATGAACTGAATTGAGGATATTGTTACTGAAGGATACCTTAAAGTCGCCTCCACCAGAAAACAAGACCATGAAGAATGCCTCGATGATTGCAATATTTGTTACAACTTTCTTTTACCTTTGCTGTGGATGCTTTGGATATGCAGCCTTTGGCAACAGTACGCCTGGAAATCTACTTACAGGTTTTGGGTTCTATGAACCCTTCTGGCTCATTGATGTTGCAAATGCTTGCATTGTCCTTCATTTGGTGGGAGGATATCAGGTATTGTTATTAAGAACCCTTTGAACTCTTTTAATTTCTTATGTTTTGTACCTTGTCAACTTCTTGTTAACACAGCAGAAACTGATAGTATCAGATTAGTTTCATGGATAACTATTATACGTGTTGGGCTTGGAATTCTTGCCTTGTGATTTTTGTTCACCTGTCAGATATATAGTCAGCCAGTGTTTGCATTTGTGGAAAGGTGGTTCTGCAGAAAGTTCCCAAGCTCCAGCTTTGTGAACAAGTTTTACAGCTTCAAAATCCCATTGCTTCCACCTCTTCAGATTAATATGTTGAGGCTATGTTTTAGAACAGCATATGTAGCATCAAGCACTGGTATTGCTATGGTGTTCCCATACTTCAACCAAGTTCTAGGGGTGCTGGGAGCCTTGAATTTCTGGCCTTTGGCCATATATTTTCCTGTGGAGATGTACTTTGTGCAGAAGAAAGTAGGGGCTTGGACTAAAAAGTGGATCGTGCTTAGGACATTTAGCTTTGTGTGCTTGCTTGTAACAATTATGGGACTAATCGGATCTATTCAAGGACTTGTAAGTGCCAAATTTGGGTGAAATTTTAGAATTTCCAAGTTTTTTTATATTATGTAATACCGTACATATATTAAAGTCCTACTTTGTTCCGTGTTCAACATATTCTTCTCCTGCTGATGTGCCAACATTAGGTTCAGACAAGTTGCCAACATTTCTTGTTCAGTTACGTTTTGTCCTAAAATTTCATTTTGTTTTTTGTTTATTTCCTTAGGATGCTTAGGACTTCTTTGACTGATTGCCTCTCATAATCCTCTTAGTTTTACATGCAGAACCATGAAAGCTCCTAAAACCGCATGTGCACAAATAACATACTTTCTTTACTATTCAATTGAGTAAACACTTTTAACATTTATCAAATTATCTACATCAACAAAAAATAGATAAAAGAAATATTTTTAATCATTAGTCAAATTTTCTTTCTATTAAAATTTCACAATATATATATATATATATAAAATTATATAAAAAAGTAACCTTCTTTTCCTTGTTGGTAAGAATAGTTTAATTACCAAAATTTCATAACCACAATCTCAAAAAATAATGAAGAAACAAAGTAGAATCTAAAAAATTAAATAACAATAATATCTAGTAAAAATTTCGTTGATGCGCAGGGTCTGGAAAGTTTCAGTAGTACGCAATCTTATCCCTAAATAATAGAGAGACTGTTTTCAAGTGACTCACGTTAAAAGAGAGGCTAAAAAATTAATATTGAACTAAAATGTTTCTTTAAGTAAAAAATTAAAAGTGAGCTAAAATGTTTCTTTTTTATATATTTAATATATAGTTTTAAAATATATAAAAGAAAAGTGGTTAGGTTATTATTATTATTATTAACATTAATAAATATATAAACGAAAGAAAAGAAGATGCCACCAACTTCCATTCAACGACCACACCCTTTCTCGAGTTTGAGTTTGAAACAAAGGCTTTTTCATGGAAAAAAAACGTATACAACTCAATATCCTCTGATAAAAAAGGAACCAAGCATTATTGTAATCCAAGCGATTGTTTTGTGGAATAAAATTTTTGAGTTTTCTCAACAGGGTTCTTCAAAGAGCTACTGTGCCTTCTTGCAGGAAAACCATGCGGGAAGAAACAGAACTAGAGACACAATTGTTGCTTGCACATCCGGCGGACACTACTCTAAAGAGAACTGGTTATGCCCTTTCATTCTTTTTTTCTGAACTTCTTACACTTTCGACTCATCTTCAGTGTCCTTTAATCTAGTGCGGGTGGAAAATGAAAATGATTTGATTTTCCTCAGAAATTTAAAGTTGTCTTCTACAATTATATCGACTAAAATGGCTTGATTTGTGTGAAGGGACCGTATGGACTGCAGCGGCACACATTATAACAGGAGTGATAGGGTCAGGAGTACTATCACTAGCATGGAGCATGGCTCAGTTAGGGTGGATTGCAGGTCCTTTGGCCATGTTGGTTTTTGCTGCCATTACACTTCTCTCCACTTACCTTCTCTCAGATTGCTACCGATCCCCAGATCCTGAATATGGTCCTAGAAGACATACCTCTTACAATGAAGCTGTTGACATGAGTTTAGGTAAGCTTCAATTTCAAAGCTACTACTATATATCAAGAGTTGAATGGTGGTTGGAAGAGATATTTGGGTAGAATTCTCATGTCCAAGTCATCTCATTTACCCTCTGAACTTGAATCACAATTCCTTAGTCTATAATAATATTGTAAAATCGGCATTGACAAGTTACATTGATTAGATATAAGAAAACTGTTCCAGAGAAGAAACCTACAATGTATACCAAGAGAATGCGTTTAGGGTGTCCTTCCAAATGTTGTTGGGACTTGCATAGACACAATTAAGAAATTCATTTGAATGTTAGTTAGAACAACAATAATTGGATCTACAGTTGGAACTGAATTTTCTATGTGGTGCCGTACCTGCAGGTATTAGACTGAATCAAGTACTATCTCAAAATTTTAATCCTCTAACCAGTAACCACTGAGTTGCTATTCGAGTTATACTCAAATACCTGTCTGCCTAAACAGACCAAGCAGCTGCAGTTAGAGTGAAAAGTGCTTTGAATTTTAAGGTTTTAACATTTTTATCAAAAAATGAGATGGTGATTGACATGAATCCAGGGAAAAAGAATGCTTGGCTGTGTGGCCTCTTTGTACAAGTAAGCTTATGCGGGACTGCAATTGCCTATACAATAACTTCTGCTATCAGTATGAGGTATCTTGTTAACCTAATCTATCCAAATTCTAATTATTTGAATTCATAGGGATTTGGTTTTTATTTCTTCATCAACTTCATTTTCCCTTGTTTTGTTTGTGAAGGGCAATCCAGAAATCAAACTGTTACCACAGAGAAGGGCACGAGGCTGCATGCGAATATGGAGACACTTTATATATGCTAATATTTGGACTTGTTGAGATAATATTATCTCAGATACCAAATTTCCATAACATGCAATGGCTATCAATTGTTGCTGCAATTATGTCCTTCACCTATTCCTCCATAGGTTTTGCACTTGGTTTAGCAAAAGTAGTAGGTATAATCAGATTTTTATGTGCTACATATGTTAATAGAAATTCTTATTTGACACACGATTAATTATGGTACATTGAATATGCAGAACATGGATATGTTAAAGGTAGCACTACAGGAGTCTCAGCTTCCACTGCATTAGATAAAGTATGGAAGGTATTCCAAGCACTCGGAGACATTGAGTTCGCGTATCCATATTCCCTTATACTCATCGAGATACAGGTGTGATGTCTGATCGATTCTTGATATATACGAAGTTACCATTGATATGATACACAAATCTGCAACGATTTAAAGACTGATATTGATTAATCTGCGAAAAATGAAGGACACGTTAAGATCTCCTCCACCTGAAAGTGAAACCATGAAGAAGGCTTCTACAATAGCAATCTCTGTTACAACATTCTTCTACCTTTGTTGTGGAGGCTTTGGTTACGCAGCCTTCGGAGACGACACTCCAGGAAACCTCTTGACAGGGTTTGGCTTTTACGAGCCATACTGGCTTATTGACTTGGCTAATGCGTGCATCGTCCTTCATTTGATTGGTGGCTATCAGGTATAACTATCTGTGCTTAAGCTACGCGATCATAAAAGCTTAATTTTGGGCAGCGAAAAGTGAGTGCAGAGTTTAGTTGCGTGTAGTTTTGAAACTGACATTTGATCATGTCAGGTATACAGCCAGCCACTATTTGCAAGTGCAGAGAAGTGGTTTGCTAGGAAGTGCCCCAACAACTGGTTCATTCACAAGAAATACACCCTCAAACTACTACCAGCCGTTGAGTTAAATCTGCTTAGGCTGTGTTTCCGAACAGTCTACGTGATCTTTACAACAGGAATCGCAATGGTATTTCCCTACTTCAATCAGGTCCTGGGTGTATTAGGAGCCTTGAACTTTTGGCCCTTAACCATATACTTTCCAGTGGAGATGTTTTTTAAGCAAAGAAAGATAGAATCTTGGACGACGCTGTGGATTGTGCTTCGAAGCTTCAGCATGCTTTGCTTCTGCGTAACCCTGCTTACACTGACAGCATCCATAGAAGGGCTTATAAGTGCAAAATTAAGCTGATGCGATGAGGGGACTTGGAAACCCAGATTTCTCCAGTTCTGAATCCAAAGAGGGAAAACTAAGTAGGTGGACTGCATTGTAGAGCTAATCCAAGAAACATAATACAGAATGAAGTAGAAATATGGTTGATTAATTGCAGGCAAGGATCTCTGAGTTTTTATTAGAGAATGTTGAGAAGAACAAATAAAGAAAGAACTGTTACCTGCAATTACACTTGTGATTCAGAGATATGTGTTAGAAATAGTCGTTTTCAATTTAATTTACTGGATAAAACAGTGAATATATAGTATAAATTGACCATGTTTTGTTATATTTTAGTAATTAATTTTTTAATTTATTAAACTAATTTTTTTGTTATAAAATTTATTTATTTAATTAATTTAATAAAAAATATTTAATATTAATTATTAAAAATTGAAAGTAATCAACTGAATATGTTTTACCTTTGGGCAGCCTGTCAATTGAGAAAGGAGGAAAAAGGAACTGATCTAACTTTTTGGTTGCCACACACATTCCGGACCTCTCACCGTTTCTTTCCCTCTCTTTACCTTTCTCTTGTCCTCAGTTGCTTCTTCCTCTTTCTCCAGTTTTCACACCCACACATCTTCCTTGCCACCATTGATCTTCAAGTCTCTCCCCTCTTCCAGTCACGCTCACCATATCTCTAGTCATTGCTAGCATCATCACCAGCCATACCCAGTTGGCGGCCCCCCTGGTCACTGCATTTCATTTCCTCGTCAGCCACGCCCAGTCACACACCTGCTCGTCGCCGAGCCTCTTCTAGACACCATCATCTTCCCTCGGTAACCGTTGTCGTCTCTGTTAAAAAAAAAACTGTCCATCAGGTTTGGATCGTAGACAGTTGAGCTTCGGGTATGTTCTTTGTTTTTCATGTGGTTTGTTACAAGTAATGCTTTTCCTCCTGCAGTTTCAGCTTTCCTTTTACTGTTATAAATGGTTCGGAAGTTGTGTGTTTTTGTTTTCTTGAATTTGTTTGTGTTTTAGGTTTCTCCATGTTCACATCTTTAACTTCTGATTTGTTTTGTTTTTTTGAAATCTTTCGGCCATTTCTAACGCACCTCCATTTTGGAGGAAAAAATAGGAGAAATGCAATTTTAATTTATCGGCATTTTTTACTCTATTTTAAAGAGATGCTACAGTGATTTTAAAGTTTAGTCGTTTATAAATATTTTTATTATATATTTATAACTCTATAATCATTTACTTATGAATAAATATTTTAAATAAATAATTTAAAAATATTTATTAGAAAACTTCAAATAAATAAACCATAAATATATTGATATTAATAGTCAATAACATAATAAATTATAAACAAAATATATAAATATTAGTACAACTAAAATAAAAAAATTACAAGCAAAATATAATTAACTAATAATGCAAAATTGAAAATTTTAATAATCAGGTAAATCAATTCTATCTTTACCAATATTAGTAAAATAGTCGTAAAAAATATTAATTGACGAGTTTGGTTGTAATTGTGGTTGTAGTTGATGAGGTTGATGTGATGATTGTTACAGAATTTGTGCTTGTTTAGCTGCAATATAAGCACGACAATTAGGATCTTTAATTTGATTTAAATCTTGAGACATAATTTTAATTTCTTCTTTCCAATATTTCAAAGCCAACTTTTGTCTTTAAATCTCCATCTTCTGTCTAATCATTTCAAGCGCTACTTATCTATCTTCGCTTTGTTTTTTCAGTAACTTAATTAGCTCTTGATTTTCAACTCTAAATTATTTATCTCAAAAGAAGATTTTTCCTTTATTTTTCTCTTTGTTTTGGCCTTCTTCGTCCCAATAGGCATTTTGGATAATGAGTCACCGACTTTGTCATCGTTCAAATTTATATTGAAATTAGAAAGCACAGGAGATACTGGTACCTGAGATTCAGGCGTTGGATTATCGGATTCTGATGACACAAAGTTGGAAGTTTGCTTTCAATAAATTTGTCTTGGTGATGACATTATTGTTAAAATTTTCAAAATCTTTGACAATTTTCCATACATGATCATATTTGAAACCTGTTTTGCAATTAACATCTTGCGTTAGTAACACCATCGCACGATCTAACTGTAAACAATGTATATATATTTGTTAGTTATTCAACCACCAAGTATAAATAAAATTGCAAGAATTAGAATTTTTGGAAACTCACAATATCTTGATTGGATGCACCACTGAGATTCATATTTTCTACTTGTCTGATGCATGCTCGTAATTTTTTAATAGCTTGCGCAATTTTTCATCATTGCTCTTGTAAAGATCTCTTGTTATGTTGCGTCCACCCATCAATCGCCTCGTTTTTATATGCCTTTTCAATTCGGCCCCAAAAAATGGTTAGAAGTTTGATGCCTCCTAACAATCGGATCTTGCGAAATCTCCATATAAATCCGACATAAGAGTATATCTTCACTAGTGCTGTATCCAGTAGATCGAGAAGCCATTTTTCTTTAAGAGTTGATGTGCTTGTGAGAATGTAATATTTAGGATGAAGAAAAGTGAAATGGGTTGGTTAGAAATCCAAATTTGCTTAGACACTCTATCTTTCATATTTATAGACCTGTATATGAATATTATCATTATCTCAACCGACCGATTAGATTACATGATCATCTCAATCATCCGATTGGATTTCATCATCATCTCAATCGTTATCATCAACCTTATCCATGTTAGATAAAATTGTCAGATTTTATCTTCATCTCAACCGTCCGATTAGATTTCATCATCATTTCAACCGTTAGATGGATTATATCATTAATCATTTTAGAACTTATCATCAACCTTATCCACGTTAGATAAAATTGACGAATTTCATTTAAATCTTAACCGTCCGATTAGATTTCATCATAAACTTAAACAATTGGATATATTTTGTCATTATCTTAACCATAGTAAGAACTTTTATAAATATCATCATTAACTAAATCAAATATGCATCAATTTACCGATATGAATTATGATATTGGAGGTCATTCTAATATCAAATTCCAAGACATGTTATCATCTTCATCGTCATCATCATCAAGTGATGAAAAACTGAAGTTGATGATGCTTGAAGATGAAACAGTCATACATAATCAGATACAAAAAAATAACTTAACAATTGAGCTTTTTCGCAATCAACAAAACAACCAAGGTGGACATCGTGGCTCATCCCAATGCATATAGTGATCAACTGCGATCGTGAAGCTGCATATCATAATCTGTTTGTAGATTATTTTTGCGAAAATTTGCGGTATATTGATAATATGTTTCGGCGACAGTATCGAATATCCCGAAGTTTGTTCCTTTGCATTATTGATGCTGTAAAAGAGCATGATAGTTATTTCCAATAATGAAGAGATGGGCTTGGTACACTTGGATTATCCACTCTAGAAAAAATAACAGCCGCATTCTAGATGTTAGCATATGATATACTTGGCGATGCTACAGATGAGTTCGTTAAAATTGGCGAGT